>JAKJJM010133897.1:0-10665 GCA_021901965.1 Pipa carvalhoi
GTGGACCTATCACCTCCAAACAACATTAGCTTATAAAATAGAGACAGTCTATAGGAACATTTTTGTAATACACTTCCATTAAAAAAAAAAAAAATGTACCTGTCAATTTCTTTCTAGCCCCTCTCTCTGCCTGTCAGTTCGACACTGCAGGCTGTGTCGGATAGAAAGGCTGTAGGAGGCGGCGCAGCTTACTTGATTGACAAGTCCTCCTACCAGCCTTCCTTCCTGTGTCAACCTTCCTGTGTGCAGAGTCAGTTAATGCCAGAAAAAAAAAATACATTTGATTATTTATGCATACTAACACCTTTTTGTAAATGATTTATTAGCAATTAAAAAAAAAAAGTTAAAATTCTTACTTGTAAAGGAGAGCTATACAGCAATTTCGTGTTACGTGAGCGTGCACGTCAATGCGTGCGCCCTTGTATGTATGACATGCACGCTCTCCTTAGTCTAGGAAGGGCCGATACAGGACTTCAGTAGGAGTGAGGCAAGGAAGGAATGCGCTCCTCATAGGTATCTCCTGCTTAGGATGCCATGGAGTCACCAGCATTGTTGAAGGCAGGAGAATGCAACACAGAAGTTTTTATAAGTAAGAATTTTAACTTTTTTTAAAAATTGCTAATGAATCATATTTACAAAAAAGGTGTTAGTATGCACAAATAATTAAATGTATTTTTTTAAATTTGGGTTGACTGTTCCTTTAAGAAAACTTTCAGGCTCTGACTGTTCAATTTTAGATAAAGCTGCTTAGTAATATAAATGCTGCAAACAAGTAACTTCCTGCACCAAGGTAACAGGAGGAAGGGTTAGGATGAGATGATAAACCTCAGCTCCAAGTGCTTGTTTTTTTATTTTATTGTTATGATTAAGCCTAAACCTGTCATGTTAACACTTATGTACTCAAAAAAGTGCTTCCTAGTTATTGGCCACCTAGTTTTTTTTCTTTACAAACTTTGTCCCTTTAAACTTTCAAACTTATACTGTATTAATGCCACCATTAAATTGTGAAAACAGGATGCAGAGTGCACAAAAACACCCCCTGCAGGAATTTATGGCGGTCAAACAAGTAGACCTCCTGAGTGCACCACAACAGGATCATCATTCACCATTATGACACCAAACTCACTAACAAGCATTTGCGAACATGCCATTCCATGGCCAAATAATTTAATTTCACCATAAAGGAATAATCATTAGGTTCAAGAGAGATCGACAAGGTTTACAGAGTAGGAGCCAGCGCTGGAGCTTAAGACCTACCAATAAGTATTCTCCTCCAGTAGGAATCACCCCTGCAGCTATTGAGTATTTAGGGCGAAATGTATCAAGTTTAATTATGGCAATGGTAAAAATAGGCACTAAAAAAATATTTACCATCAAAAGTGCGCCTAATGATAACTTACGCAAGATTTTTTTTGTGCATAAAAATTTTAGCTATTTGTGTCATTTTACACTAATTGGTTTGTGTAAAAAGTTAGCAATTTCTGGTTGTAGCCAAATGTTATCTGTACACATGGCAATAGCTAACATTTTTTACACAAACCAACCATTAGTGTAAAAAAAAAAAGTTCTAACACACAAATGCGTAACTGCTCCTCTAATGGCAGGGTTCAGGCAGGCAATAATTTTGCTCCTTAGAATAGGTCTTGAAATCTTTCTAACCTTCATAAGTCAATTGCACCTGATCTAATGCTTTAATTCCTTTCAGTCCCTGAGACGTGACAGGCACGTGGAGTATCTCCATCCAATGCATACTAACCACGTGCCTGTCACGTCTTCTCCATTAAAAGTGATCAGCGCTCCACGGCAGGATTTTTCGCCGGTGGAGCGCTTGAATTGCCACGGAGGGAGTCCTAACAGACTCCCTCTGTGATCAAAGGAGGGTTGCTGTGACCCGATCAGTCACAGGATCCAATAGGAACCCGGGAGCGCATGTGGTCAGCGCTTCCGGGTTCCTACTCATTCGGCTGCCAGAGCACGTGCTGCTGAAAAAAACAAATTTATGTGCAAGTCAACACTGTATTGCGCCGCTGACCCGCAAATTGCCTTGCAAAGCATAAGATTGACTCACGAAGGTGCAAATTACCCAGCAGAGCCGCATATTATACCCCAGAGGATCTGATTGCACCGCAAAGCTGCTTATTGGCCCCTAGAGCCGCTGATTGCACCACACAGCCACTTTTTGCAACAATTCCTCCACAGATCCCCAGATTGCCCCACAGAGCCACCAATTCACTTTGCAGGTTCTCAGATTGCCCCGCAGAGCCGCCAATTCCTCCACAGATTCCCAGATTTCCTCAAAGAGCCAGCAGTTTCTCATCAGATCCCCATATAGCCAGAGATTGCACCGCACAGACACCCAATACCCACCATACTTGCTGAATGCCCCACACAGATGGCAATAGCTGCGCAGCTACCAAGAGCACTGCACAGCTGTCAATTCTCATATATTAGCTACAAAGCCCCTCAGCACTGGTGACTCCTCCACAGATCCCTCCAATTGCCCTACACAGCTGCTGATTGCCCCCCAAATCGCCCAATTGCCCCATAGAGCCACATAGTCCAATTTAGGTCCCACTGATTGTCCCGCACAGATGTATTTCCTTCACATGTCCCTGATTGTTTCGCACAGCCACCGATTGCTCCACATGTCCGCCTGTATGCCCCGCACAGATGCATTTCCTTCACAGGTCCCAAATTGCTCAGCTGCAGATTCCTCCAAACTTTTACAAATTCGTCCAAACAGCTGACAATTCCTTCACAGGTCCCCCTGATTTCCCTGCACAGATGCATTTCCTTCACAGGTCCCCAATTGCCCCTACTCAGCTGCAGGTTTCTCCACTCTTGACAATTCCTCTTCACAGCTGCCAATTGCTCCACAAGTACCACTGATTGGCCTGCACATCCAGCAATTGTGCCATAGATCCCGATTGGTCCACACAACCAGCGATTGTTCCACAGGTAAGCCCGATTTCCCCACAGCCACTGATTGGCTCCCCAGATCTCTCAATTGCCTGCAGAGCCACAGGTCTCACTGATTGTCCCATGCAGCTGCCAGTTACTCCACACAGTTGCCACTTCTTCTGCTCATTTGGCAGCTCCTCCACATGTCCCGACTGTATACTCACAAACTAACTCTTAAAGATAGCGTGTAAACAATTCTCTTACACAGCAGTGAAACACATTGAGAATTGTTTACACACTATCTTTATGAGCTGGTTTGTGAGTATACACTCGTTTTTTGTTATAATTCATATTAAAACATATATGCTTTATGGAGTTTTTTCTTGATTATTCCATATGCTGATTCATACTACTCCCGAGACTGAATCCTTTAGTGAAATCATCTGCACACAGTTTACTGCTATCAAGTTTATCTAATTTGCTCAATAGATCCTTTTTGAATGCTCTTTATGCAGAGCTGTCTGGTAAGCCTTTAAATCACACCTGAGTGTTGCTGGAGGGGTTTATATTGGCACTATTGCATTATAGAAGATTTGGTGTTTTTATTATATCACAGAAGTTCTGGTGTTTTTTCATCTTTTATACACCATTTGGCATTAAGGGACTTACTCCTTTCTAATTACATATGTTTACCTGTGATAAGGCACTATATTAGTGCTATATGTGCGCTTTTTGTTTTTTATACATCTGTGTCTGTCTATGTGTGTGTGACTGAATAGGGAAACTAGATTGTAAGCTCCACGAGGCAGGGATTGAAGTGAATAATGAATCTCTTTAAAGCCCTGTGTAATATATCAGCGCTATATAAATAAATGCATACATACATAAAACAATTATATTCCCCCATTTCACTATCATCGCCACACAATTTGTCAGCTCTGCTTGCTTCCCTCTGAAAAGGCAAGATATCGCTTATTCCCAAGACAACTGATTCTTATAGATAGTCCAGTCTTCACATATCTGCACTGAAAGCTAGAGCAATCATCCCACAAAAAGGTACATACATCTGGTTAAGTTACACCAAGGAAATGAAGTGTCCTAAGGAAGACATTCCCCAGGCAAGTATCACATGGGAATACATCACAGGGTCATGGCTATTTAACAGTTGCAAATATTCATTCTTTGGTGGCAAGTCAATTTGTAACATTCAACAGCTAATAGAAATGCTTGAAGCTGTCAGGATAAAGTATCAAAACAAAACTACAGCTGCAAGTACATCAAGGCAGCTTAAACAAATATACTTTAACAGAAGGCAGGAGCCTGCCACGAGCCTGTAGCTGTCTTTTTTTTTTTTTTTTTTTTTTTACTACCATTCCACTTCTCTATATGGTTTAGTACTGGAAACTGGGTAAAGCAGCATACAAGATGCATAACAAATCAGTTTTTTGTAAAGTATGTTTATTTTATTTTTTACAGGTTCTAGATTAGATCCTTTAACTCAGACAGATTCCTGCACTGGGGGTTCGTAACCATCAGCACGTTCGACTTTGGCGCCAGTTTCATCTCCTGAAGGCTTCCCAGCACCACCGCCCTCACCATGAAGTTCCATTAGTTTGCCCACTATAAAATATATATATAAAAAAAATAAGTTACAGGGGAAGGGAAGAAAAACAAAATAATATGAAAGGTATTATTCACTAAGGGAACATCAGAACGATCTCATACCAATAATCACAGGCAATCATACGGGACCGAAACAGTTTGTCATCACTTGTTCCCAGAGGAAAAAGACTTAAAGCAATTTGTAACAAAAAAATGTAAATATTTAGCTTACGCTCAAACTTTGGCTTCTTCAACATCTTCACCTTGCGAACATACACATCATGTAGAGGATATATTGATTGGCATGCCTTTTCAATATCTTTGCCTATGCTGTCTGGAATCCTACGAAAGAAAATTGTAGTGCGCTATGACATTTAGTTATACCAGATAGTGTGTTGAACACTAAGACACTAACATGAAATGTATTTGAGTGTTTAAAAAGGTTTTTTTTGTAACATGCATTACAAGTTTATGAATGATTCAGACTTGAGACCAACACACCTGGAAAAAAAACAAAACAAAAAAAAAACTAGGATTGGCACTGCAGTAATTTCTACATTTTACTTGTAAAAATGGTATGTTTGAAGTTGGATCCTGGATTTGCACTGGTTTACTTCTCCTCCCCTAGCTGTTGCCAGCCATCTTTTATCTGTTAAACCCTTGTCTACTCCCATTGTTTGTATCAAACTTTAGGCTGAGTTCACATGAGCATACAATGTGCAGCGCATCACACGCTCTTGGTGCCCAGCCTCAAAACGCCACCCCACTCTACCCCATTAACTTCCCTTGTCCCTGGCCGTATGCTGGAAAAAATGTGACTGCCAGCATACGGCCAGTGTTAGAGCGTGCGATACGCTCGTCTGTCCGAAACAAGGTAAGTTCCATAGGGCAGAACGGCACCGCGTTTTCTTATCTTCACACGAGCGTATGATGCACTGTGCATCACACGCTCGCGTGAACCTGGCGTTAGAAAATAGACATTAAGAACAAAAAATAAAAAATTACAAATATAGCTTCAAAGATGGCAGTACCATGCAGGAATAACAGTCATGCAAATCTGAATGCCTGCCCTTTAACTAGGCCTTTTAGCTTGAAAACATGCAATTTTACCAGACTGTCAAAAAGTTATATAATTTGAATTATAGGTTACAGCCTGTCACTAGTTATTTAAATTCAAGTCAATGAATTTGAATATTTGATAATGAAAATATATAATTTTATAATATTATTACATTACAAATTTAGGACTTTCATAAAAGCAGAAAATGCACAATTAGCACTATAAAAATAGTTGCATGCAAATGAATGGTCAGCCTTTTAGGAAATAAAATTCTGGCCAAGGAATGTCAGAACGATCTCAAAACAATAATCACAGATATTCATTTGGGACCGAAACATGTTGTCATCACTCATTCCTGGAAGCAATACCAGCAAAATCAAAACCAAATTATCAAACACTGTCAGTGCACAAATCAGGAGGAAACTTACAATTTATTGACAACTTCCTTAAGGTCATTTGTCTGCACTTCACGTGTCATGATTTCCATCATCTTCTTGCGAATCTGACGAACTTGCTGATGCTGAGCATAGGAAGTCTTCCTAATCTGATTGTTACGTTTCTTAGTAAATCCAACGCAAAACAGGCGTAGTAGGTAGCCATCTGTTGTCTTCACATCAACATGTGCCTCAATCATGGTCTAAATTAAAAAAGTTGTTCAAATGGGTCTCAAGAAGTGCATTAAGGCATGTGCAAGCACTTTGGGACTAGGAAACATTTGATATCCTCGCACAAGTATTTCTTGCAATTCAAATACTGAATATAAATTATAATCACATTATATGCATTAATCCACACTTTGCCACGCAGTTCCCCACAGTGGGGAGAAACTAACTTGAAATTAAAAGTATTCTCTATTCATAAGCATTCATTTCCTTTTTTATAAACATTCAGTAAAACAGGGATATAGTACGTTTAAAAAAGAAAGCCATTGGCAACTGTATATTATGGATACAAGGTGCCATACTGTTCCACTCAAGAATGCTTAGGTTTTTTTTTTGTCTATTCAATAAAACTCTTCAGCAAGTCCACAACCTCCATCATGAATGTGTAACTGCAATTACAATAATTTTGTCTTCGCTCAATTGGTAAGAATACTGGGAGAAGTCATTCTGCAGAATCAGGATGATTACTTCTGAAATGGAAACGGATAGTAACATAAGGATAACTTACTTGCCATTTCTTGACCATTGAGCACATCTTGTCACGGGTGAGATCCATACCATGGAAGTTGGTCAGGCAGTTCTTTCCCTGCACATCCTCTGTAATAAGCTTGAATTTACGGAAAGCCACTTCATCATTTTGCAGGTCTGCAAGGCTCACTTCAAACACACGGCCCTTTAGACCATCAGATGCAATTTCTGTATTGTTTGAAGAGTTGTAGGAGAAGTAAAAATAAGATTATATTTAAAGCAACTACAAATAAATGTAGAAAACTCACTGCACCATTTAAATGCATGTTGTCATCACATAATACAAATAAATATTCTTGGGTTGGCTCTATATCCACAGAAGCAGTATTAGGTCACAATACCGTTTTTGTGCTTGTAAAAAAGAAGCAGGAGGCAGCACTGGATAAAAAAGACAGGCATCAAATAAGTATATTAAGCCCACCAAAGAAGAATCGCCACTAGAGCAATGAACTGTTTAATTCTCCTTTAAGCATAGTATACATGTTATGAGCCAAAAGTTGAAGCTGACTGCTCATAGCTACCAGTTTGGCAAATTTGATCACTCACTGGGACACAGGTACACAATTTGCCAACAAGTGCTCACACAAATCAAAACGGATCATCAGAAAATGCAGAATTAACAACTGCTAAAGAGCCTGCCCAAGAAAGACAAATGTAATGAACAGTACACACAAAATCTGATCTCATGCCTATGTCAGCCAGGAAATAGTGTTTCCCCCATTTAAACTAGTGGTGCACAAGACAAGTAAAGACAAAAATGTCTCCCACCAATTCTTCCCAGGTCTAGATAACATTCAACATTAAAAGACAAGAACATCTTAAAGTTTATTTTGTCTCTCAGAATTAACTACATTACAGTGCCTGCCAACTTTTGCCACTTACTGGGCCAGCTATCAATTATATCTATATTGTGGTATACTGAAATGGAGATATCATACAAAGATCTCTCTTGGGCAGAGAAAAAAAAAAAACTGGAGGAATATGAATGGACAAGGGGCAGGGCTGTGGAGTCGGAGCCCATTTTGATGGAGTTGGAAGCTAGGGGAAATTGAGGAGTCGGGGCCCATTTTGGTGGAGTTGGGAGTCGGAGTTAGGGGAAATTAAGGAGTCTAAGTCGGGGCTTTGGCTTACTGACTCCACAGCCCTGACAAGGGGGACAATTAAGCTGGGAAAAATTTTAACAGCAAGGTTATTAAATTACACCTAAATACATGCACATTTTGAAATACTTTTTTTGACTCATCAGAACAACTTCAAATGCAATTGTGTGACATTACTGAAGACCAAAATAGGTTTTCTTTCTGAAGCAGATTTTTATATTCTTCCAGCAATTATATGAATGAAAATTACTATGAAAGTAACTGGAACATACCTGCAATAAATGCATAGGCAGCGTTTGCATAAAAACAAGCAAAGCAATAGTCTTATTACATTTCTTAGCAGGTTTTGAGAAAGGCAACGTACATATCAACCACTTACTGGTTCCCTGTGTTCTGGTGACAAGAGTCTTTCCAAGGTTGCGAATATTAAACATTGCAGGTGCCTTTACATCATACCAATCCTTCTTGGAGAATGGGTCAACACTAAAATTTTAAGATAGCACTGAATTAAATGTTATTTCATTTTAGAGCACTGGAAGTGAGCTTTCAGAAAAAAACGTAAAGAAGCATCGTGAATATTTTAATTTGCTTTGTCCAACAGCATTAAATCAAAAGTTTAAGTAGGCAAGAAGTTCCAACAATACCTGCATATAGACCTGGCTCAAGAATGACTATACTCAACACCAGAGGAGTAAATCTGCTGCGCATTAAACAGTTGAAGAGCTAGTGTACCCTTGCTGCGCCACATAACTAGGCATCATTGATAGCTTGATTATGTTGCATTGTTCAAGGTGGTAAAGAGTAAAGGAAATATTTGCATAGTACTCCCAGCTATTCTATTCAAATAATATACTCATTAGCCATGTTACTTCTTTGGGGGTAAATTTTCATTTCTCTCTCCTCACATTAGTATGCCTACTCAAAAAGTATTGATTTTTCTTTGAATAGGTTGCCTAGATCCATCCCTTTCTCAGGCAGCTAACAAGCCCTCAACATATCTGGCTTGGACTACCAACACTAACAACAGCTGTTGTAGCCTCACACCTTTTCCCCACTCCTGTCTAATTTAATATTCTGCTGTAAACATTTTCACACTTCATTGATCTTTCTTTAAACAAAAATAACAGTGCTAAGACAAGTCAGTCCACACACTGCCAAAACATTTGTGTTATTAATATGTAAGGTTGCAATACTATCTTGCAAAATGAAGGAAAAACTAAAACACATCTAGACACAAGCTGTGTGATTTGTCTTTAGGCTCCACCACAGATACATATATACATAGCAGCACATATTGATCTACTAGGATATCTCAACCTGCAGAGCTCACCTATGCAGACACCCACAAAATCTGCACTACTGGTTAGGCCAGGGGATATGCACTAGACGAGCTAGGGCTGCCATTAGTAGAGGGAGGAAAACTGTACTGTTGCCCTTCGTTCTAGGCTGCCTAAAAAATTAGTAAATGGTAAAATGAAGGCAGAAAGGAAATTATAGGCCCATGGAGCCATGTTTGCTTCTATCAGCAGATACATTTCCACACACTGGCGCTACAGCAACTTGTCAGAGGCTAAAAGTAAGTAAAATTCCAGAAGCAGATACACATGCGACTCGACTGTATTTCCACCCCGTGTTACAGACAGAGCAGTCAGGGTTATATAGAGCCACAATGTTATACACATTTCCCCCTCGCTACAACAGTGCAAGCGTTACCTAGGCAGAGCGAATATACAGAGACCCCTGTAACCGGGTTTCCCTCTTCACACTATCCGTAACCTATCTCTACCATCCCGACCCGCAAACTGTTAGAAACGCTTGCATCGAGTAAAGGAAAGCTCGGGACCCCATATCAACGCCCTATTTCTACTCACATCTTCTTCTTGGCACCTTTTTTGCCACCCTTGGTCAGCCTCTTATTCTTGCCGACTGCCATCTTGCCAGGCTGGGAGAGAAAGAGGAAGCAAAGGCCAAACACGCGAGATTTCAGGGCCACCAGGAAACCAGCGAGACGAATTACTGCAAATAAGAACTAAGCCCCCCTAGTGGTCAAATAGGAAAGTGCAGCCAAGCATAGTTCCAGATCTTTTTTAATTTATTATCTATACTGTTTAAACTTTCACTATACACTTAACAGAAAATAAATAATACATAATTCTATAATGAAATAAACATCGCACCTCTGAAATAAAACAAAAGGATACATTTTAGGGTTTGATGGAATCTTTATGTCTTTACAGCAGTGGTTGTGCAAAAATAATACAAACCTAATAATTTATGATTCAGTAAAACCTGTTCTAACCAAGACACTTTGATTTTGTTGTAAAGATTCTATTTAGATACAAAATCCAAGGGAATTTTATGTAGATGAATTTTAATCTCTTAGTATTGCTTATTTTTGGGGAAAAGGAGGAATTCTTTGTGGATCTGATATGTAGGAAAGAGAAGGGAGTTACAAGCATAGAATAGAGTTTGTTATGAATGACACTTTAAAAGCAATATTCATTCAACCACACATGCCTTTAGTTATGATTGTATAATAAAAGCCAAGATATCCATATGATACTGTTTATTTCTCTTTTTGCTTTACGTTATGTAAAGATAAATCTTCTGTAAGGCTATAGTGGCAGTATTTACTAAAACCCCACCAATAGTAGCATTTCACCAATACACATACATATGTATCTGCATATACCCAGGCTATCTGTGAAACCCCTTTCTCAGGGACGCAGGCCCAGCTTACACTTTGCAGTAGGTAAACAAATATATATATATATATATATATATATATATATATATATATATATATATATAT
>JAKJJM010134016.1:0-11087 GCA_021901965.1 Pipa carvalhoi
ATGTCCAATGATGAGGTATAAGTCATCCGATGAACAAGAATCCTTGCGCTGAACCAAAAAACTGCTCTGTCACTGCAGTCTCCAAAAGATGCTGAATAGGTCGAGTCCTCCCAACCCACGAAGGCAGCGCACATAGAATAATAAAACACAAAGGGATATCTAGTGCATTACCCTTAAGCGATATATATATATTTATTTTTAAAGTGACTCAGTGCAGCAAAGTGAAACAAAAACAAATTTTTGTGTATATAATAACACCCAGAGTAAACTGAATATAATTCTAATGCCCAAAAAATTGTTATGTGCACTAGAAAAAGTAACAGTGCCACACTAAAATGTGAAGCAAACAGTATTATTTGAAAGTGATTCAAAAATAGTAAAAACACAAAAATTGTGCTGTGTATGGAGTGAAACAAAAAAAACCCCCAAGGGGTGAAGGCTCACCAAAGGTAAGGCAATAAATAGCTTAGTAAACCCACTGTGCAGCTTCTTCAGATCCACTAAAATGTCCTGGTAAACTCATACATTCAAAGGATAAAAAAAGAAACTCTCATAGTGTAGTATGTAAAAGCGCTTTAAATTTTAATTGCATAATATGTACTCACATGCAGTACAGAAATACACGCTGATCACCATATAGGAAATTCCTTATCAAAAGGGGAAAAACTCTCAACGCGTTTCACCACCAATGCAGGTGGCTTCCTCAGGAGAAAAAGTCTTTCGATATTAATTGTGCTCAATACATTTAGGGACTTAAAGAATGCTGACCAGATCATTCATTTTTCTTTTTATAGCAGTCATAGAACTAATCCTTGAGAAAGCTCACACAGTAGATGAGAGAAACACACATCACATTTATATATCTAGCTGATACCTAGTGACTACTGACTGATGACTTTGGATTAATTTGGGTTTCCTTATTTTAATTTTCCTCATTGGACAAGCCAGTAAACCTTAGAAGCCTAATCAAGTCACATTTGTTGGTACACAATTTCACGAGATAATTCCTAGCAGTTAGTGACTACCAGCCCTCGACTTGAGAATCTTTTGAAAATAGTGCTGAGGTAATCTGGTTTGTAGGTACATTCCCCACTGGACCAACTAGACAAGCATGATTATTTTGTAGCTCTATCCCTAGGGTGAAGGATAGTGAGGTTATATATTTACCCATCATGCATCCCAATTTTAGATAACCCATTACTTTTACCTGTGTATTTTATTAGTTACTTCTGACTTTATATATTAAGATAAACTAGATATAAAGAGATTTTTGGATTTTGTGCTACTTGACACATATCTTTCATCTCATTTTCCTATTATTTTTCTCAAATAGCATTTATTTTTTTTCTACTTTTTTTATATTTAATGAGTTTTATGTGCCTCTATAAAATAGATCTTGTTGTCAGTCAGAAATATAAATTACTAATTGGAAAACAGCTGAGCTGCTTAGTTCATCTTTTCTGCAAGATTGATTTAGTTCCTTGTGGGAGTATATTGTGCTTGGTTAGAGAAGCAAATTGAAAAGCATTAAATATCACCACCAAGATGCAAATAGTAATTAACTATTTGTAAAACCAATTAAAATGTATCACAACATCCGCTATATCTTGTTGAATGGTATTATTCATGACATTTCTTTTTAACATATATAAATACCTAGAATGGGAAAATTGTATAGAATAGATAATGTTTGTCATATTAAAAACAATAACATTATAAAATGTAATTGTGAACTTGTGTTTTTATTAAACGTAATTTGGAATTTATGTTTTTATGCTAGTTTCCATTGAAAAACAACCTGCACATATTAGATTTTGTAATATTGTCTCATTTATAAAAGATTTGGAGTTTAGACTATTGAATTTTAGGTTAGAGAACTGTGAACTTTGGGATATAAAGGGGAAATTAGGGGTTATATTTTTGGTTAAATAGGCATATTAAACAAAAATAAAATATCACACATAAGAAGCAAATAGTAAAGACAATCTTTAAAAACAGCACTGATTGACTGCAATTTGACATGAAAAATAGATTAGATTATATATCGTTTATCGTAATAAAAATGAATATATAAACATGAAATTTTTATCTTGTGTCTTTATTTATAGC
Source organism: Pipa carvalhoi (assembly GCA_021901965.1). Classification (NCBI taxonomy): domain Eukaryota; kingdom Metazoa; phylum Chordata; class Amphibia; order Anura; family Pipidae; genus Pipa; species Pipa carvalhoi. The sequence goes on from JAKJJM010134016.1 coordinate 2,110, forward strand.
AGTTTGTTTTTTTTAAAGTTCAAACTCTTTTATACATATATTTATTACAGTGATTTTTTCTAAGAAAGGCCCACCAACCCCATTAATCAGTTAAAGCAGATCTTGAATTATCTTAATAATATAAGACAATACATAGTAGTATAAGATTATTACTGTACTATTTTTTACATATTATATCATTTAGTGTTAACCCAATCTCTGTAATGTATTTAATTCTATTTCCATGGTTTTAGTAAACATTTTTAGAAAAAAAATCAAATTTTATCAAATTACTTCACCAAATGAATATAACAACAAGTAGAAGACTAAAATGCTAATGTATAATGGACTTATGTAGATAAATATTGTTGAATAGAGATTATCACAAAATCCAATAAAAAGGAACTAAAGTGAAAAGAAAAAACTAAAATAAATGCAAACTGCTACTTTGACTGCATTAGTTGCCCTTACATGTTCGCCCCTTCAATTATTCAGGGTTACCTGGGACCCCATACCCCACCCTGTACAAGGAACTGGGGGGATCTACAGCTAGAGGAGGTCTGTCAGACCTCTCTTCCATTCCCCTACCCCAATTATGAAATGGGATGGGGAATAGAAAAAATTGTACTATTAAAGGAAACCCAAAGGTTTCCCTTGGGCAAAGTCAAAACACACTGGTCTTTGCTCTAAGGGAACCCACAGGTTAAACCTCCACTGTTGGTAGCTGGACAGGAGTCAGAATCAACCAGCAACATATTGAGATAACTTGAAACATAAACTGCAACCCACAGGAGTACTTAGGACACAAACTCTGGTACTGTGAGCACTTGAAACTGGAACTGTGACACACTGGATCAATAACACTGGAACTGCAACCACAAAGCTGTGAAGACACAAAGGGACATACAAGTCAGCAGAATGCTAAGCACACATAGAAGCTTGCATGCTATGCTTGGGCAGCTCTCAATATTTAAATCCCCTGCTGCCACATCACAGCAGCAACACACAACTAAGATAGGCGGAGCTGACCAACATGATCTGAGAGTGGCTGAAAACATGAGCTACAGCTGAGCAGCTTGTGACATCTACATTTGAAAATACTTTGGATAGTGCTGACTAAGGCTATTGGAAAGGATTAGGAAGATGTGCATTGAATCTTGTCTATAGGGGGTGGAAAATGCTTTCTGTACGAACTTGTAGCCATATTGTCACTTCAGTTCACTTTTTTGGTAGTGTAATTATCTATAACTGTAGTTTGTGCTTTTTCTTTTTTTCCTGTGTCTTTCTACCAGGGGAGCTGCAGGAGCAGCACTGGCCTCCACCAGGCGGGTGGAGGGCCTGAATGAGGGAAACTAGATGAGTTTACCCTGAAATGTTAGCTCACTTACGATGTGAGACTGGCCAGGATAGGGCCTGTATAGACATGGGTAGTTCAAGACTCGACTAGGAGTTTTTAGTGGCCTAGGGAGTCCAGTGTGATCCTGACTAAAAGTGATGCACAGGTTAGGATTCGGTTTAGAACAGTCTTAGGGACCCAGGGAGTAGCCCTCTCGGAGAAGCAAGATCCCAGCAGAGGTCCATCCAGGAATTGGGGCAGTCAGGAATCCTTTTATCCTTAGTAGGAGTCACATGGGCAAAGGCTGAGAGCACTAAGTGTCCTCAATGGTAACGATGAGTATAATCTGATTTGCTTATACTTGTGTCATTTGAGAGAAGTACAGATTGGAAGTGCATAATGTAACTGATGTATTGCTGAACTTTAACTCTCTAAATCTACCTTAGGATGTGTGTAACTGTTTAATAAATATGTTTATGTTTTAAGCAAGAACCACCCTTTGATTATTATGTGGAGTTTAATGTACCACATGTGTATATATATTTATATAAGGTGTTTGCCTACTCCAAAGTGTAAGTCTCTGGGAAGAGAGGTTTCACATAGCCTGGGTATATGCAGATGCATATGAATGTGTATGAGGGAAATGTAACTATAGGTGGGGTTTTAGTAAATACTACCACTATAGCCTTACAAATGCATACAGAACAAACATAAATAATCAAGTAGATGGCTTGGAAGGGAAAGACTGAGTTTATTATGTTGTTGGCATGTAGGTTGAATGAACAAATGTGATTTATTAAGAGACTTTAGTTCTTCTTTAAGCAATGTCCCATCATCTTTTTTTTTTTTTTGCCTTTTTAGCAATCTCTTGTTTCAGTAATGTAAACAGCATAAATTAGAATTAATTTTGTCTTTTATGCTATATAGATAAATCAATGTATGCCCTATTTTGTTTCCTCACAATGCCTTATCAATGCTGGAAGTTAATTTGAATACTCTTGCAACTTAATTTACTTGAAATAAAATATTGAGCGTTTTTTCTAAAGTTGTCAATGTAATAAGCAAATTACATACTAGCTCCACTGAAATAAATGCATGAAGGTACTAGATTCTACTGAAATATTATACAGCCATTTCTGATTTATTAAATGTTATTTTGAATTGCAGACTTGTAGATTACTATTAGGTAGGTAAACGGCACTTAATATTTTAACAAGCATGTGAATAAGATATATATTTAAAGAACAGCAGGTTCCCACTATCTAATTTGTTTACATTTGTATCTTAATAAGTATGTTTAGAGGGTCTGACCTGTTGTGCAGAAAATTACAGTATTTGCTTGTTTAATATTCAATAATATCATTTTATGCACAACATTTAAAAATAATAAAATAACAAATTTAATAAGAACATTTTTTTAAAGTTCAAATTCACCTCCTTGGTTGCACTCATGGCAAATGCTATGACCCACTACAACTCACAGTTCCTGTAATACACCTATTTACTAAGAAAATACTGCCACAGAACCTAATAAAATTGTGTAAGATAGGAAAGTTTGTCTTGGGAATTTAATTGTAAAATATTTTAAGATAATTGCAGTAATATTATTAGTAAATAGTTGAATAGCAACAAATCGCTCCCACTTACAGAGACTTATGATAAAAAACAGACCTGTCAAAAGGGCAAAACCAGTAACAAATGATTTTAAAAGCCAAAACATCAAACAAGCCGTAAAAGCCATACCAGTAAGAAAGGATCTGAAAAGCCAATTAACCAGTAACTGAGCATCACTCATAATCAAATAGTCAGCAAAAAGTAATCCACATATACCTTACTAAATGCCATGATCTTGTGTGTAGAGACAAACTTGTCAATTTGTTGCAATGCTGCCATGAATTTGCTGAGTCAGATATGCAGTGTCAGAAAGGGGAATAGTTTTATTGATTTTGCACTGAAACATTGCACCTGTTTTTAGTAAATATGCCCCTATATATCTGAATGAAATAGAAAAAGGACATTAAATTTTTTGAGAAACCCATAAAAAGTTACAAAAATTATGTTGTTATCTTAAAGAACCAGAAACACCAAAAAAAGAAAAAAAAAATTTTTGGATTGACATGACAATTATTCTTATGCAGTACTGCAGAGAAAACTAAGTTGAACTCTCTTCAATTCAAGTGAATTAAATTCACAATGTGGACAAGTGAACACTGCACACAAATAAATGTAAGTGATGATCTTTAACTGAGGTAATTTAGAGTTTGTCTCATGACTAGGGCTGGTGGTAAACAAGCCGGCCGCGGAGGCAACAGCATCACTCAGTGCTGCCCAGAACTCTAAAATAAAGAAGCTGCTATCGACACCACTGCCGCTGCCAATATTTTATTTCTTTATACATTTCACCTGGGGTTTTAGGAGCAAGGAGACAGGTTTGGGGGCAGTGGAACCCCTGAAGCAGTTCAGCTGGTGCTGATAGGGAGCAAATTACATTTTCTTTTCACTTGGTGTGACAAGCCCATCTGCGTTCATGGTCTCTGGGAAATTGCCCATCCCCCCAGTCAGCTCTGCTAGTGATTACATTTTGTATTTAAACGTGTAACATAGTAGAAATTCTTGTCATGATGAAGGAAGGTGATTATCCTCTCAATATATTTCTTGTCTCACTTTGGTGGAATAAAGATCGGTTATAGTACCCTGTTTTTAAAATGAAGAATGTGTGACCTTGTTTTCTCTGCATGTTATTTGCATACAGGGATGAGGTCAGGCATTCAGGTTATTGCACATTAGGTGATTACATTACAGTTGTTTCAGAATGTACTGCTTGTTTATTCTGGGGGGTATTTGTAAAAAATGTCATGTTCAAAGCTGAATTCCCGATTTATTGGTTGATCTCGATCTCTCTTTTCTGGTTGCAGCCAGATTAGGCTTTCTGGGGCACTTTATAAATATTTATTCATAGTCTATAGGAAACAATGAGACTTTTTGTTAAACGAAAAAAAGCCCTATGGAAGAAAAACAAACCCAACAAAATACAAAATCAGGAATTCAGTTTCAAAGATAACATTTTTTCTTTTTCTGTTGTTACTAGTTATTTAACATAAGAGAAAATAAATACAAGAGAAATACACAGTTGAAGTTCTGTACAAAGGCATGTCTTTTAACTGTCTCTGTTGCTCACACAATCCCTTTCCAGATAACTTCATAAATGATGACATTAAAACATTTCAAATATTGCATCATTGATCATTTATATCACAAGACACTGTACTAGAAAAATCACAAACAATTTGACAACATATTTAAAATATAAATGCAAAGAAAACATTTCTGCAGGCAATGCTGTAAATTTACTATATAGTTTGGCTATGTGCAGAATCTCAACTTTCTTTTCTAATTTTGCCATTTCAAGTTTTTGAACAAAATAAATGTGACCATTTTAAATATATTTCATTACCAACTCTACAGTTTATCTTCTCTGGACATTACAGATTTAAATATTGTCCCACCTGTTATTGCTACACTGCTGCTTTTTTCATTGAATAGTGTCATAGAGTAAAAACAGTATCACATAAGGTAAATAAGCTGCTGCTGTGAAATGTAGACACACAGAGGGCAAAATTGACTAAAATCACATATGTCATTTGTGTTGTTCTGAAAGTGAACAGCTTTGCACAATATTTTTTAGAATCCAGTATTTTTGTACTGTATATTTTTACACGGTATATATATCCCCTTTCATATCACCTGTCAAATTTTCTCCTTATAACTGAGGTATTCCAATCACATTTCTCCTTATAACTGAGAACCATATTCTCCTTAGAATTTTTGTTGCTCATCTTTGAAAGTATCCCACCTCCAGGACACTTAAAGAATTGCTCCAGTAGGTAGAATTGCTTTAAGGCAGAAAGAATTAGGATTTCACAATGTTAATAGCTAATCAACACTTCATATTATCAAGGTATTATATCATTTCCTGAAATTTTTTGGCATTCAAATTTAACCAATCAGTAGCAGGATTTATTTTAGTTTATCTCCTATTAGTATAGAAAGCCAATTGCTCATTGGTTGGTATGTAAAACTAAAAGTCTCCAGTAAAGAATTGCTCGTGTAGATACATTTGCAATGATGAATTAATAATTAAGATTTCTTGATGATCATAGTCAGTCAAAGTCTAACCCAGTCATATCTAGGAATGGTTTAGGGGTATATATAAACCATAAACCAAAAGAGTAATCCTAATTCTAAAGCTTCTACTTTTAGGAATGAAAGACTCATTTTTTTGAAGTATTGAAATCCATTTCACATTTTGCATAGCATTATTCAACTACATGTTACATAGTGAAACCATCATGAAAGTGTTACATTGTGCAAACATCATTCAAATACATATGCCATATAAATATACAATACAATAGCATGTGTTTACTCGAACCTTGATAGGTTTGCTAGTTTGGCCAACATATCTGAGACTACAGGCACACTTGAGGTACACCACCCTTGAAGTACTGCAAGTTAAAAAAACACCATATCATAACTACAGCCATTCCTCTATCCAATTCTCTACTTACCTCCTCATAAGCATATTACATTTGTTTGGCAAAATCCTTCTCTAATAAATCTGTGCTCACTGCCACTTATAACAGCTCCTCAAGTATTTTATCTAAAACAGAAGTGAGGCTATAGCTATAGTCTATAGGTAACAGTTAATTCTGATAAACCCATTGGTAAACTGTCTTTAGGAGCCTATAAAAACTATGAGAAGAGGTGCAAAAACATATGAAAAGGCATTCATATTTAAGGACCCAGATGAAATGTACCTTAAGGACCCGGATAAAGCCCTGACCTAGGGCTCCTGAACTGTTTGCTACACCACAACATGCTTTTTTTGAGCCTGCCGGAGGTATAGGACTGCCTGAAGGGAACTGATTATTCACACCGGTACCTTGATTGTGGCATCTTATTTAACCTGATATTCAAGAGGAATAGGAGGCTGTGTCACAACTGTGATACCAAGGAGGGTATTGTATATGGGTTGTTACAGATTGCCATGCTCTCTGCACTTTGTGGGAGATATTAAGGCTGGATTACTTACATGCTACTTTGCTGATACAACCTCTTTCAGTTGCTGTGCTCAGGTTGCCGTTTTTACACTGAATGTGGTTAACACTTTATTTATTCAGCACTGCCCTGTGGGGCAGTTCACTCTGGAACTTTTTGCATGATTAATATTTTGTAACATTTGGCCACATTTAAGGGGATTGTTTGCTCACTAATGAGTAGCTGTTTATTTATAATCCTAGCATGGCTTTGCGCCTATATATATTTTCTTTCCCCTATGAAGCCTTTTTGATAATGTATATGGTCGCTTTTGTATTTAATCTACAACACACATTTTAATAAACATATACTTTTAAAGGGTTTGCGGATTTATTTCAGTAGGCACACTCTTGTTCTGCCTTTATATTGAATATTTGTTCCCCTCCCTTTTTTTTCTCTTTTGAATTGTATGTGTGTTTCCTTTTGGTCCCTAACTGGCCTGTTTTAGTTTATCTTAGTGTGACATATCCTGTTATATCAGTATGTATGCTACACATGTCAGTATTCATGAAATCATGATAATAGTATATGGGGGGATGCCCGCAGATGTATTTAACTATATATAGAGGCTTTTATGTATTTTTCTAGATATTGAATGTGAATAAAACACTTTGATCCCTTTTTCCTTTTTTCATTTATTCTCTTTTTCTTTTTTCCTTTTTAAGGATTCGTATTTTTGTAATTTCTCTGGTTGGATTCATGCTGCTTGTTCCTTGCATCTATTTCCTTGGTGTTATTGAGTGTCTTAAAGGGACAGTGCTCCAAATATCCAAGTAATTCCACATCTTGTTCTGTGGGAGATTCGTTGGCTGCCACCAGTGGGGTGGTTAGTCTGAGGGCCACAACCTGGTTGTCTCCTAGCCACAAAGGCCATACCCCCTTGCATGGACTATGTGTGAAGACCAGGACCTCCTTACACTCTGAACCTCGGTGTGAACCTGAGCTAAACCCACTGTGGTAGAGAGACTTTACTACTAGTCTGTGATGGTTCCACTAATCAGTCCATTACAAAGGGGTTTTTACATTATTTTCTATATAAATGCAACTTGTATTCATACAATGGCTTAAGATTGTCCTGACCCTGTCATTTTTATTTCAACCAATCTGGCTAAACAATGAGGGCACCTTTAAGAAGTTCTTTGGTCCTTGTGTATTATCACATGGCTGACAGAAGCAAGTCATTGGATGGCTGCCTTCAATACAAAATATAATTTTATTGTTCAGCAATGTCTTTTGCTGATGACCCTGCAGCCTATTGACCACTTTTAACAGCAAACCTGATAAGACAAGACCTGGTGTGTGGGTGTCTGAGGGAGGGGTCCTGCCTAAAACAGAGAAAAGGATGCACAACAATGTAAACTATAAGATCTGTATAAAATATAATTATTGTGTGTAAAATATGTTCATCCGATATGAAACAAATGCTATTTTTCAACATATATTAAAAATGCAGTACCCAAAATGCCGGCAGACTATACTATAATCACTGTAGATATATATGTTCTTTTAATTGTACTTCTGAACAATATTCCAGTATTATTTAGGGAGGATCTGCTAATAAAAATGTAACAACCACTCTCTAGTTGAAGTAAATCAAATCAACTGGACTATTTTTGTCTTCACCACTTTCATTCAGAAAAGACCCAAGCATTATACCCTTTTGGGGAATTCATTAATTTTGATCCAATTGTTATGGTACTATGAAATTTAAGTCAGGTTTGAAGTGTCCATATTGCAGTTAAAGCTACTTAGCAGTGAAAAGTCTACAAGAAAACAAAACTATTCTAGTTGGAAAGTTGTAAAAAAAAAATAAGAACTCCACTTTGCATGATTAAATCCACACTTTTATATTAAAAATTATTTTATATTTTTTATATACTTATGGTGGGCACTTAAGGGTCTAAGTGCACTTAGTTACATTTTGAAATAATGCACTTCTTATCCTTAGATTTTTATATTTAAGTACTGCTTCTATTTAGAATTTTTTTTGTGGTAGCTCAGTGGCTAGTGCTGATGCTTTGCTGCACTGAGTTCTGGGTTCAATTCCACCTTGGAATTCTTCTGCATGGAGTTTGTATGTTATCCCTGTACTTGCTTGGGTTTCCTCCCACAGTCCAAAACATTGTTAATTAAAGCCCCCTAAATAAATATATTATAGAGAAATAGGCCCAGAACTGACTGTGAGTTCTTCCATTTAATATTTCACAATTTGTTCCATTTATAACATCTCTTTATGACTATGGGATATTTATGTTAAGAGTAAACCTTCCCTATTAGTCTTAGCACCATAATCTCATGGGTCAATGTTCTCATACAATTTATTTGTGCTTATGTCAACAGAGATTTGATTACATAATATTAAATAAATGTAAATGTAATTTGAATAAAGCAGCCATAATTATAGAAAGAGATTTATGCTTAATGCTTAATAATGTGTGACAATATACACATACAGTATAGAATGCAAAAAAAAAGAATGTTTTTCATTGTACATATATATATATATATATATATATATATATATATATATATATATATATATATGTGTGTGTGTGTCACAAATATC
>JAKJJM010134074.1:0-11042 GCA_021901965.1 Pipa carvalhoi
TGAAACAACTACTGGGATGAATGGGTTCTCACTAAGGTATAGTACAACATATGTAAAGATGTAATCTGACTATAGTTCTCCTTTAAGTCGAATCATGATCATCAAACATGAAGTTAAACACTGATAAATGTAAGGCTAGTTATATGGGAATTGAAAACAGATGTTGAGATTATTTAGTTAAGGAAAACATTGGGCAAATCAAACATGGAAAATGATTTCAGAATTTTATTTGACCATAAACTTACCTGTTTTAACCAGTGTCAAGCAGCTGCTGACAAGGCAAATAGGATCAAGGAATCCAGCAAAAAGTTCATAGAGGCACATGAAGAAAACATAGTTCTGCCTCTTTGCAAATCACTCCTCTTTGCCACACACAGAATATTGTATGAAGTTTTGGGCACAAGAAAGATGTAGTTGAGCAGTTTCAAAGATGGGCAACTAAGGTAATAAATGTAATGAGTAAACTACAGTAACAAGAAAGATTAAGGTTATTCTGTTTTGAAAAATTATGACTTTGGGTGAATAAATAGCCATGTATAAAAATTTTACAGGTCAATACAGAGATCAATCACATGATCTACTTACATCATGGACTGTCAGTATAACAAAGGTGTTCTTTGCTGTAGGAGTAGTGAAGCTATGGAACTCTCTAGGTGAGGAAGTTGTAATGGTTCTGAATGCCTTTCTAGAGTGTGAAAATGTTAGATGTTGTGGGTACTAAACAACTATAGGTTCGCGACCCAGGGAATAATTCTGCCATATTTTCAGTTGGGAAGGAATTATTTCATTAAGATGAAATCAATTGTTTTTTTCCTCACAAGGATTTTGCCTTTCTCTGGATCAACATTGTTTTATCCAACAAAAGTTGAAGTTGAAAATTTTCATGAGAAAAATAAACATGCTCTGCTGAAATGCTTTCATGTTGAGTACTGTGACACATTAGTTTGCATGCAGTGCTTCACTCTATTTATTCCAGTTCTGGTGGAGTGATTGGTCTCTTAAATAACTTTGCTCCACAGTCAGTTGTTGGTTAATTGTTTTCTGAGTATAAGATTCTATGACACAAGCGGCGCTGCTCGTGCACTGCCGGTGCTAAATGCTGGCAAGTGCTGGGGATCAGAGTCTTCCCAGCATTTCCGGGTTGATTTGTCCAATCTGAAGTAACTGATGTTGCCAAATTCAAAAAGGCCAAAGCACTGTTATACAGTACTCTAGCATTTATGTCCATTCCTAAGTTGCTGATTGTTGTTACACTGTTTGTACTGCCTATTGTGCTTTCTCAGAAGTCCTGTTTCAGCTTCTCCCTCGAATGTCAGCTCTTCAGCCCAGCCTGCTGGAATATCTTAAGGTTTGCTTTGGCATTGCTTGTCTGACAGATCCAGTATTTTGTCTTACTACTTCGTGGTTAAAAGTATTCTATGCTCCAAGTGATCTAGTGAGTTGTAGTTCTGCAGTTCCTGTATCCACCAGAGTGTTTCAACCAGCTGCCGCCAGTGGAGTATTAACCCGAAGTCTGCAACCTTTGCCTCAAGGGTCATACCCCTTACGGGAGTTTAAAGGTGAAGACCAGGGGCTCCTTAGACCCCAAGCCTCAGTGTTATCCCATGCCAATCCCACTGTGGTAAGAAGAACCCACTACCTTTCTGTACCTGCACTTTCTTGCACTTGTTCCTGTTTTCTGTATGCCTCAGTGCCTCTAGTCTAGAGGCATAACGGCCTCTGGTTGCTCCAGTTCATTTAGTGGCATCCAATACCATACTACCCTGCATGTGTATTTCCATGCACTTCACAACATCTCCGTGACAGATCCTGCAAAGTCCACAGTTCAACCCCAGACATCAGAGACACTTTAATGAGTTTCTGTGATAGGGAGGTAGACTGTAATTTAATTGTTAAATGTTAAAACGTCCTTCCAAACTGCTTAATCAGTTTACTTAATAATAATTCACTCCAGGTGAGGTAAAGAGTACAAGCTTTGCTATATCACACATTCCTGTATCAAGCAGTCTGCCTTAGGGGATAAATTAAGCAAGGTTTGCTTCTCTACAGACAGTAGAATGATCCTGAAAGAGTTATTCTTGATGAATGCTCCATAAACAAAAGAGTTTTCTTCCTTGTGAAACTGAACACTAATATAAAATTTGAGTAGAATAAAGCAGAGCACATTTTTCTACCAATACAGACAGAGAAGTTATTTGGACCAGCGAAGTGAACAACGTTTGGTTGAAGAAGAACTATAAAGCATTTCACAACTAGCTTCTGAATGGGATGCTGCAGTGATGGATGCAGAAAAACAGTGGCAACAATGGTTCAGTGTTTAAATGCTCTCTAACCAAATACTGAATGGAAATATATATATATCTGTCATACAAAATAGGCATATATTGATATCAACATTTAAATATATATAAACTCACAAAGAAGTGTGAATGTCTCAAGTGGCCAATAAGAATGTAAATAAGGTAGGGAAACCTCACATGTTAATGGAAAGTTCTGGAACATTGTTTCAATTGAGGTAAGAGCAAAAACAATTTCTGAAAATGATCTAATCTTTAATATTGTTTTGGAATATGAATACCTGAGTTATGTCCAGTCATTCATACACACAATAATTTAGCCCTTATGTATGGGTGGTTCATGGGATCTACAAAAGATGTATCTGTTAGGAGGAATTATTCCATAGGCTGTTCATAGGGCATACTGCCTGCTTTGTCTTTGGACAAACTTCTCCCAACGTATATATGAGGCCAGTAACAAGGAATATATTTCTATCATTCGTACACAAAATGCATTCTCAAATGAACTAGTATGGTTTAAAACCAAAACAAAAAAATACTGATCCCATCTTATATCTGTTCCTCCAAACTGCTGAGTATGGTAGTAGGTACCAATAAATGTGGTACTTTTCCTTGTTTATCATGCATGTGTTGCCAATCAATTATTAAAGGCAACATCGTCTTACATCCTACACAAGGTAACTCAATAAAGTTGCAATGCTATGCCATCTGTAATACAGCTAATGTAGTTTACTTACTTAAGTGTCCTTGCGGTAGTTGATATGTTGGACAAACTAGCAGAAGTGTGATAGAACAGATTAAAGAACATAAAGCCAATATCAGGAACTTTAAAGTAAAAACTAGTACTGACACTGCTGTTTCTAGACACTTCTCCTTTAAACATCAGGTAAGCCAGATTAAATGGCAGGTTTTGGAGGTAGTTACAACCTCCTCTCATGGAGGTGATTTAAACAAACTCCTGTCCCAAAGAGAGGCTATTTGGATTAAAAAACTCAACTGCTGTGAAACAAATGGTCTCAACGATTATTGGACAGGCAAACCTTTTTTGTAATTAATATTACAAGTCATTTTGGTATAATCCATGTATGTATTGATACTGTTGCTTTAATTCAGCAATGAGAGGTAAAAGAATATTTTCTACCCACTAATAATTTAAATGGATATTGTAATTTAGGTGCTTTTTATAATGTTTCATACAATTAAGTTTCTTGCAGGTAATACATGCAAAGGTTGGTCCCATGGTAGGCCTTTTTATGGCAATTCCTAAGAATTTGAATATGGACTTTAATCTGGATTGTGAGGCCCTTGAGCAAGGAGGAAGTCCTTTCCATACCAAGTATTGTGATTGGTGTCTGTATTTTGGGTGGGGTTTTTTGATTTGTATTTATGTGATTGATTTGTATACTTTGCACACTTGATAAAGGGCAACCAGCCCGAAACATGTCGTCTGGCATATTAAACGTAGCTATGCTACATTTTTCTATCTAACACTGATTCATCTCTTTTTTTGTAGCATGGTAGTTAACCTGCACATGTAAAATAAATACATTCTTATATGTTGACTTCTATATTTCCTTTAATCAATGTTTTTCTTTTGCTAGTGAAAAACAGTAATTCAATCAAACTTACCGTTGCTGCTGGTCCTGAAAATGCCAAACAAAGCAGCATCAGAAATGGGATGGACTCTTGGGTGGGTTCAATGTAGGGCATGCTGAGACTTCTGTCATAGCAACTAAATCCCGAATGAACTGGTTTAAAGACATCTGTTAGCTCCAGAAAATAGAGACTAACCACAGAAGAGGCCAGAATCGGCAGCTAGTTGAGATTAGGAAAAATACATAAGTATATTTTATTAGTGTTTAAAAAGTCTCTGAATGATACAAGAAGCATTTTGCTAGATTTTAAGAAAAGGGTTTTGTAACAGTAATTGATGCTAATTCACAAACACCATTTTCATATAAATTGACCTCTAACAAGTTTGCAAAATGACTGTGAAACAGCCAACACTAACTTTGATTTCATCGGTTTTACTAAGTAGAACCGGAGTTGCAATACAGATGAAGAAGACCTATTTTTAATCAGATTCTTTAAAGTTAGTTTTGTCATTTGAACACAACCCATAAAAATATCCAACTGTGCTAATATTTTGAGTAGTAAACAGAATGTTCAATGACAAAGACAGCCCAGCTTCATCTGTACATACGTAGAGTAAAACCACCTACAGTTACGATTAGGGATGAACAAATGCATCTTAAGGTTTTGAAAAATGAAAATGCTGGAAATGTTAACATTTTGCCATGTGAAGAATTTTGCAAATGTAGGATCACTTTTTGTTATTAACAACAAACGGCATGAAATAGGCATTTAAAAGTATTTACTGTTTTGAAGCATTTAAAAAGTGCCCTAATTCACACTTTAGATAAAAAAAAAACTTTAATAAAAGGAAACATTCTGGGCCATATTTATTAAGCCCGAAAAGACTTGAATACTCGGATTTGAGTCTTTTCAAGCTTAAACTTGCGAGATTTCCATGCGAGATGATCCTGCGGGGATTTTGCTTTCCATATTCCGGAATTGGATCTTTCGATCGAAAGGGAGCCATCTCTTCTATGGCTACTAAAACTTTCGATCAAAAGATCAAATTCAGGAATTCGGAAAGCAAAATTCCCACAGGATGATCTTGCGGAAATCTCACGAGACAATTTAATAAAGCCAAAAAGATGAAATCATGTCTTTTCAGGCTTATTAAATATCGCCCTAACTGTTTAACAGCCTCTAGTGACAAATTCAGATGTTTTAGTCTTGATGTAACTTGATAGATAGGGACCTGACAAATCACCAGTCATGATTGTTTCATTGGTATTGACTGAAATATATTATGATTATAACATTTGATTTTTATATACAGTTTATAAAAAAATAATTGTTTGATTATCATTTAATTAATTTACTTATTCATGGGCTATGGCCACTGATGGAGATGTTGAGAGTTTTTTTTTGTGCTTATGAGGTTTGTGCGTCTCTTAATTTTTACTTTGTCATTAAAGTATGTGCATATTTTGCCCCCATAATGTATGTATGTATGTTATTATTTATACGCCACCACTAAGTTATGCAGTGCTGTACATTGCAACAATACAATTATTAGAAAGACATGGGAAAAGTGCTTAACATAGTACAAGTGTAGTAATCATAAAGATACAGCAGTCTAAATGCCAGACCGTAATAAAACAAGAGGATGGAGGCCCCTGCCATGCAGGGCTCACAATCTAAACAGGAGAGTGGCAGGCATACACAGGTAGAAGGGTGGAAAAATGCAGTAACATAAATTGCTGGGTCATTAGCCTATAAGTGCTAATCACAAATAAATATAAATAGCTACTTAAGCATAAAAAGTGAAGGAAAGACAAAAAACAGTGCTAGTTCTCAAAGAGTTTAGATTTTAAAAATACTGAGGGATGACATAATCAACTAGAATGGAAAAGGTGGAAGCAGAGCACCCAGGGGCGCTCCGGGGGACACACTCCCTGCAGGTTCCCTGGTATGTCCATACTTTATCTTTAAGCTAACAATCAACAGAACAAACCAGTTTTTCTTAGCATCCTTAAAATCTGCATGTTGTGTCATAGAGATGAACAAATTACGTGGTAATGGCACAAACAAAAAGGAAGATTTCATTAAACTGTCACATGGTTTATTTTATTATAAAGCTTAAGAAGAATTATTTCAGTAGCCCCGTCTGCTATTTATATAAAGCCTTGCAGTAAGGGTTATGAAATATAGAGCGCATTAGAAAAAAAAAGTGTCAGGAAAGATGTGGTCCAGTTACAGACTTCATGTTAATGCCTATCCTGAGGAGACCCTCTGAGAGATAAGTCTCGGTTGCCAGGTTAGGATTTATTACAGATGTGCTATGTTAAAAATAGTAAGTTTGGGGCCAGAACAAGTAGTCTTCAGGGCTTTAGGGATGGCTTAAGATAATACAGGACCAAAGGTAAATGAAAAATTTGTAGGCCTTCCCACAGCTACATGATTACATGTCTTTGAATACTGATATATACACACTGGTACTTTTACAAAACATTCTGTATAATAGGGTTACAGACAGTAATGTAGACATTACTAGAGTATTAAATAAATAGGAAATTCGGGGGGGGGGGCTCTTATAGTTAGGGGCCTAAGGCAACTTTGTTTTTGGCCTTGTAGATGAGCCAGCACTGATAGTAACCTAAAGGATCCCCAATATGTGTGTCTGAAGTTCTAAGCCAGGATGGAAGAGTCAAGGATCTTGGGAGTTATAGCACTTCATATTTACCCTCACATATTTCTAGCTGAAGTTCCTATGCATTATAAGGAGATGTGTGGATGATTTCCTGAGGGTAACCTCTTACCTTTTCCTATCTGCATTTCTTTTGCTGTTTGAATAATAATAAAAAAACCCTCATACTCTTGCTGTCCCAAAACCAAGACTGGAGGTGATGCAGTAGACTGGTGGATTGCACGCACTGGCTTGAGAAGTGAAACATGGATCACCTTTTCTGGCAGGCATTAGCCTTTGACATAGATAATTGCATGTCTTGTCAGATTTTGGCCATATGGTTTATAGACTGGTCAGCAGTGGGAACATCTGAGGAGGAACCAGAGAATGAAAAGGCTTTAGGGTGCCTACCATACACAGCAAAGAAGGATGAAAACCCAGTAGAGGAATGAGTTGAGTTATTATGGCAAAACTCTGCCCACAAAAGTAATTCCACCCAATTAGACTGGACAGGAGAGATGAAACAATGTAAAAACTGTTCAATGGTCTGGTTTGTCCTTTCAGTCTAGCCATTTGTTTGGGGATGGTAAGCAGTAGAAACAGACAAATCAGTTCCTATAAGCGAACAGAATGCTTTCCAAAACTTAGACATAAACTGTGAACCTCTATCAGAAACAGTATTAGTAGGAATACCATGCAATCTAAAGAGGTGTCTTACAAATAGATCTGCCAAGGTTTTGGCAGTCTAGGCAGGGGAATAAAGTTTCCCACTTTACTGAAACAATCTACCGCCACCTAGATGGCAGTGTTATGAGAGGGAGGTAGATCCACAATAAAATCCATGGATAAATGTATTCATGGTTCAGTTGGTACTGGGAGAGTTTGCAGCAGCCCTGAGGGAAATGACTTAGAATATTTAGAGCATTATTGACTGAAGGCCAAATTGTCATGTATAGCGAATACGCGTCTAATTCAATAGTTGCGATCTTACAGAGCACTTTGCATCACTTTGTATGCGCGTGCACAAGTACTTCAACTATTAACCAAGCCGCAGAGTCTGTCACAGTCGCAAATTTGACAAGGAGTAGTGCTCCAAATTCACCTGTTTGACTTTGCCACATCAGAGTGGCGAATTGGGGGGTTGATAGCAGTGTTCCGGTATGACATAAGGTGAATATCCATTCAAAAGTAACAATGGCAACTGTAACTAAATTAGTTTACTACTAAACATGAACTAGGGACAAGGTGACATAGAAATAGATGTATTATTCACTTATATACAGTTAGTGGGATATGGTGAGGATGAAGTTATTGCAAATTCACTGGAGGAATTCACATCACTCTGCATGACTTCTATTCGACTTACCTCACCACACTACACATGCAACTGCGGCGGTAGCAGTCCGCTTGTTTGACAAATCAATCTGCAGGTTCATCATTAAGACAAAGCGAATTTGGGACTATTTTGGCAATGTGACTCAAATTGTAGCAAAGTGAATTTGACAGGTGAATTCATCCCTTAGTCAATAAAGTCTTTAGACTGGGCACATACAGAACAAGAATTCACAAGTGAAGTAACATCCTTACAGACAGTAGGCCACCACAAAGAATGTGAAATGAATTGCAAAGTTTTATTTACACCAGGGTACCCTGCTACTTTAGAATCATGACTTGGAAAACTTCTTCAAGTACAAAAAGATTATTGATAGTTTTTTTTGTCTAGAGCTTCCATTTGACAAAACAAAATAGCAGAGGAAAAATCTGTGCTTAGGGCTGCTAAAATTACTGATTTAGAAATGATGGTAATAGCTTTCTGAAAATTACTCTGGACAGGCTCAAAACTTCTGGAGACGGCATCAGCTGTAATATTTCTTGTTCCTGATCTGTAGGACAAAAGTTAAAACAAGTAAAGAATAGGGCCCATCTGGCCTGGCGTGGATTTAATCGCGTAGTTGACTCAATGTATAACAAGTTCTTTTTGTTAGTGTAAACAGAAATCTGACGCTGAGCCCCTGTTTGAAAATTTCCCAGTCAATCCAGGGGTGCTTGCCACAGGCGTTTGAGGTATGGTTCATGTCAGCTGGGCAGCACCTACAGCAGGATTTTAGTTTTACCACTACTCCATTTGAGTCTGTGTTTCTGTCAGGAATACCGGGAGGAGTGGCAGTGATGGAAACTGAGCTGCACTTCCCAAGGCGCAGAGTCTAAGGCACACTCCAGTCTTCACCTAGAGCCCCCGCAAGGAGGATAGGGCTTCACTGCGGAATGTGCCCAGGTCGCGGCCCCTAGGAGTGCGCAGCAGCGGAGAGGTAGATGCGTAAAAAACTGAGCCGAAAATAAGGAGCAGAACAGACTGAGGAGGCTAGCGAAAAGGTCAAGGGACAGACGAAACTGAGACGTGGTCAAGGGACAGGCCGAAGGTCAGGGCAGGCGGAACTTAACGTGGTCAAGGGATAGGCTGAAGGTCATACACGGAAAGACTTTAATAATAATATTCAGCAGAAAAGGGCACCAGAACTGTGTTCTATAATCGGGCACCAAAAATAGGAGGCCCCTTTAAATAGGTGCACGAACGGGCGCGCGCACATCATGTCGCGTCGCGCTAACGTCGGCACATCGGAGCTGTGGAAGATAAGAGGAGCGGGTAGGCCGGCGCCTGCTCCTGTCGCGAGTATAGAGAGAAGAGGAGCGCGACGGAGGAGGACGTCGCAGGCCGCGGGAGGGACCGATGATAAGTTTCATTACAATTTCCAGTGAGCTGACCATACATTAGTGCTGAATAAACCTGCACACTTGGTAATGGTTTACACAAGTGCTTCCTCATCCAGACCTTTAAATATAAGGTCAATTCCTTCAGTCTTTGCTCAAGCTGGTCTTCATGTCCTGAAGTTCTGCAGAAGCATTTGTTTCCTGTTTGTTTGTATTTTTGACCTTGGCTCGTTTTGACTTTGCTGTTTTTCTGGAATCCCTGACTTTGGCTTCGTCTGACTACATTTTTTCTGTTTTCCTGCTTCAGCTCTCCTGTCTCCGCTCTTGCTAGTCCCTGGTACCTCGGTTAGGTCCTTGTGAACCCTTGCTGGGTTGCTCCAGTAGCCTAGCATTTCTGCAGCAGTAAGTCCGGGGCCCAAAGGGTGTCAGTGCATACCAGAACATTGGGGTTTCCATACCAGTTAGTTGTGCTGCAGGTTCCAGCTTGGATCCAGTGTCAGGTAGTAACCTAACAGCCCCCTCCAAGAACTGTCCCCATTCCTCAAATGCTCACTTAATTGCCAACAATTCCAATTTACCAATATCATAGTTGGCCTCAGTAGAAGAAAATTTCAGGAAGAAAAATGCACAGTGTTGCAATTTGTTACAGTGTGATGCTGCGAGAGAATGGCTTCAGCACCTACCTCAGAGGTGCAATTTGTTACAGTGTGATGTTGAGAGAGAATGGATCCAACACCTATCTCAGAGGTGTCAACCTCTACAATAAAAGAGGTGTTTGGATGATACAAAATAGGTGCAGAGAAAAAAGCCTTTTTTAGAGCCTCAAAGACTTGACCAGCCTCCTCTGGCCAAATGCTGGTTTCTGCATCCTTCTTAGTAAGGGCAGTAATACAGGTCACCAAGGTGGAGAAACCTTTAATAAACTGCCAATAATAGTAATTGGCAAACCCCAAGAATTGTTGCATAATTCATAAGGTGCTGGGCTGGGGCCAGTTCTGTATTTCTTCGACCTTTGTTTATCCATCTCTAACCCAAACTGAGAAATTATATATCCCAAAAAGTGTCTCATTATATATTATGTTATATATTGTTATATATCCCATTTCTCAAGTTTTGCATATAAATTGTTTTGCCTAAGGCGAAGTAGAACTTGATGGACATTATGTATGTGTTCCTTTAAGTTAGAGGAAAACACAAGGATATCATCATCAAGTATACTACAACATATTTACCCAGAAGATCATGGAAAATGTAATTTACAAATTTCTGAAAAATTGCAGAACCATTACATAAACAAAAAAGGCAGTTTTCCATTCATCCCCTTCTCTGATTCAAATTAAATAGTAGGCAACCCTGAGGTCTAATTTTGTAAAAGTACATGAGCCCTTGACCTGGTCAAATAATTCTGAAATCAGAGGAAGGGGTTATCTGTTTTTCAGTTATTTTGTTAAGTCCTCTATAAATCTATACATGGATGAAGACCCCCATCTTTTTTGCAGACAAAAAAGAAGCCAGCAGGAGAGGTAGATAGTTTAATAAATCCTCTTCGAAATTTTCTTTAATATACTCCTGCATAGCTTCCATTTCAAGAAATCTATAGGGCAGTCATACTGCCAGTGAGAGGGTAGTGTCTCAGCTGATTTTTTTTTAGAGAAAACATCAGAGAAATCAGCATGACACTCAGGGAGTTTTTCAAGACAGGTAGTAGCCAGGTGTATAGGAAGAGAGAGACAATTCTTCCTACACTTAGGGCGAAATTTATTAAGAGTGCAAAGACT
>JAKJJM010134076.1:0-14016 GCA_021901965.1 Pipa carvalhoi
GGTTTTTTGCCTTCCTCTGGATCAACATTGCAGGAAAACAGTCTGAACTGGATGGACTGGAGTCTTTTTTCAGCCTTATAAACTATGTTACTATGTTACTATGTTACTATGCGGTGGGTCTTTATAATTATATTCTTTAGACTTATGCAGCTTGTTGAAGATACACTGTCACTTTAAGGGGTGGGCTTATTGAACACTTAAAAGTTTACCAGATAATGTCTGGTAGTACTCTGTCTATGGTTAAGCACCATGTGGGCGTTAAAAATGCACAAGATGCTATGTTTTTTGGGTTTGTTGTACAGAGATTTTAATGGATGAATAATGTCATTGATTTTTTAAAGCTATATATCAGGTTTCTAGCATAAATTCTGACAATTCTCAAGGTGACCCTGGTATCACTGAGCAGTGAATATATCACAGATAGGGAAAAAAATTGCTTGGTAATCTAAAGCAGAAAATGGCTAAGCAGAAAACAGGAATAGCCAAGGATAGGGACAAGGTGAATCAGAAAAACTGAATGAACAGCAGGATTTTAATGAAGGTCAAGAGAAATTATACCTTGCAGAAGCTTTTTTTCCCTTAACCTGAAAAAAAATCAAATTGATCTGCTGCACTTTTTATTCGCCACGCTGAACACAAGTCTTATTAAATTACATGTTCATCAGCAGTTTTTTCTATCGGGGGTTATGGTAAACTCTTCCATAATCTTCTAAATATAAATGCAGAGTTACACTGCTGACATGTAATTTACTGTTTAGAAATCTAAGCGCTAACACAGTTTTGTCTGTGGTTTTGTGTACATATATATATATTTTTTTTTTTTTGCATCTGTGGCAAACACGACCACTCTAAAACTATATATAAATAATATGGCCTTTGCCTCTGTATTATTTATACATGTTGGATAATATTTTTTGTGGCTACTTATTGCCTTTTTCCTGTCTTCCCATCACCTTTTAACTTCCCCTTCAGGTGGTTCACACACCTGTCAATCACCCCTTAGTGTTAGTGCATGCGCATCAGTGAATACTGCATCTAAGTGTGACACTGACATCTAAATCATAATTCTGGTTTTGCAAGGGTTGGTTTAAGAAACATCTTTATGCAATGAGCATTGTGCAATAGAAGCTATATGAAACAGGATGAGATACTGAGCAATCTGCAGTGTAACTCAAATTTACAGGCTACTGTAGACTAAAACTGAAAGACAACTGAGAAATGTGCAGTGAAACTGATGGGGAATTAGTTGCACGATTGGGTAATTTTTAGTAAAACTGATTTGTAACTGGGTATACCATTTAGCCAAGTAAAGAACTGAATGGCAAGAAGGTGGGTTACTGAATAATGCACAGTCCAACTGATGGGACAGGCATCTGATCCTAAAGGATCCAACAAGGGGAGAAGCATGGCCAGTCATTAAGGGTAGACAGCTGCCTGTTATCTCAATGACTCCTACAAAGACAACAACAGCTGCAAATTTTATTTTTATTAAAAAATTTTCAAAGACAAAGAAGCTACTGGCCACCTACTCTTCCATGTATATGAATATTAAAAATAATAAGCTTTATTAATTAATTATTTAAAAGATCCTAAACAAAAAGAAAAAAGATAAACAAAACCTTCTGTTATAAACAGGGCCGTTCTTAGGATCAGGTAGCGTGGGCAACCGCCTGGGGCAACGAGAAGAGGGGGGCGCACGCACCCCCTCCCCGCACCAACCTGTGCCCCGCTCATACCCCCGCTAGCACCCCCTGCCCGCACAAATTTTTTCTGGGGGGGGGGCGCAAATTTCAAACTCGCCCCATGAGCGCCGTTTAAGGTAGGAACAGCCCTGGTTGTAAATTAGGAACAGTACTGACACAGACCGGATGGATTTAATTCACCTTGTTAGTTTACTACAATAGGTCATACAGTTAGGACAAGCAGGTCTTGCTCTGTATGACTACTGTGAACTGCCACTACAGAACTAGACACTTGATAAGGAATAAACAGCACTGATAACATTATTGCAGTGAGCCAGTTATAAAGCTGTATTTGAGGCAATTTGTCAACCCCCCATACAGATTCAAAAGGAATTGTAGCCAACTAACAAGTTGAATTAAATCTATCCAGTATGTGTCAGTACTGTTCCTAATTTATAACAGAAGGTGTGAATCAGAGGCTTAGCAGACCATTTGGCAACCTGTTAACCCTTTCATACATTCTGAGAGGGACTATAACTTACATATAACATAAATCAAATCAGAGTGCCATCTAGTTTGGTCACTTTGTATCAAAACCAATCCTGCTTTTTAACGGAGGGTAGTGTCCAATCTTTCATTAAGGAACGCTATTGAATTATGTGAAAAACCTATTGATTAGCTATAAACTACCACCCTTAGAGGAGCGCTAACACTATTTATTATGTACTGTCACAGTAATACATGTTCCTTTCATAGTATCTTTGAGATCTAAATACTGGTGATAATTGATACCGTTATCCTTTAGTAGATATATATTTACCTTTGAAAAAGCCTATCGATTAGGCGAAACACGCGTCAGACATCTACTAAAGAGTCTTAACCCAGTGGTTTCTCTCCTATAGAGATAACAGAGGTTTTAATTTCTTTACCAGCTTGACACCTTAGAATCACCAAGAAAATGCTATATCAAAGTCATTACATAACTTGGTAGATTTCTGGACTATGGGCGAAATTTATTAAAAGCGAAAATGCCGTTTTCGATATGGCTAAATCAAAATCGGCATTTTCAATTTCTAAATATGGATTTCCATTCCGAATAGTAACTGTAATGAGCGGTGCTTGCAAGCGTGCACGGCTCGCTACCTCTGCCTGCTGAATGCCGGCAGCCATTGAGGAGACTCAGCTCTCCCCAGTGCTTCCTAGTTTGGATTAGCCAATCCAGAGCCACTGATGTCACGAATGACGTCAGCGGCAGCAAATTCAATTAGGTGAGCACTGCTATTTGAATTTGCCGCCACTGACATCATCCGTGATGTCAGCGGCTCTGGATTGGCTAATCCAAACCAGGAAGTGCTGGGGAGAGCTGAGTCTCCCCAGCAGCTGCCGGCATTCAGCAGGCAGAGGTAGCGAATGGTGCACGCATGCAAGCATCACTCGTTACAGTTACTATTCAGAATGGATATCCGTATTTCGAAATCGAAAATGCCGTTTTCGATATATCGAAAAAGGCATTTTCGCTTTCAATAAATTTCGCCCTATGTGTCTAATTTTAATTGGATTGCATTTCGTGTTTTGTTTGCCTTTTTTCTTTTTGTTTAGGATGTTTTAAATAATTGATTAATAAAGCTTATTATTTTTAGTACTCATATACATGGTGGAGTAGGTGGCCAGTAGCTTCTTTGTCTTTTCTTCTTTTCTCTATATAAATTATAAGCTACCTTAACTCAACACCCTTGCACACTGTACAAACTATTGTGGTGTGTTCTAGCTGTTGTGTTTTTGAATGGAATTAAATGAGTCCAACAAACTCCTGTAATTATTAGCAGAACACTTTCATGCAGTGTTGTTCATCTTAGATGTCCAGGAAATGCTGCAAAGAGAGTTCAGCCGTCCATAGGACTGCACTGTTTATTTTATATATGAATTACACTTTCTTGAAAGCTTCTGTTTCCTTTCTCTCAGATCATGCCCTCCAACTAAAGGAAACAGAAATACAGTAGCAAAATCTGGGAAACTACAGGCGGGCCACCGAGGAAGATAAAACAAATAAAATAATGCATGTATATATTTCATCAGCTGTAGACAACAGAGAATGCTATGACGTTTGTCTGCACTATATAATCCCACACTCATACTCCCTAGTGGAACTAGATGCAATATGCCATAAAAGGGAAGGATTGTTATCTCTTCCCTATCATTCAGGAACTGAGTCAGTTATGGCAGAATTATAGCAGTGCCGCTTCCTATGAATGCCATTGCCAGAGGTCTGCACCTCAGCTCAATCATGTTTGCAGCTAATCTGACCTCTGTTTTGACTCAGCTACAGGAATCTATACTGGAAACATAATGCAAACAGAAGCCCACAATTAAATCTTCAGCAAAAAGTAATAACCCATTGATGTTTACTGTCTTTTGCATTATTTTGCTAAATTATTGGATGGAAGATATCATATGGCAGTGGTGGCGAACCTTTTTGGCACAGAGTGCCGATGATGATGTCACTCATCAGCGCTTGCTCTCGAAGTGTAGGCACTGATGAGTGATGTCATCGTGCCTGCACCAGGGGAGAGTTCTAGCATCAGCATTCCTACCTAGATCTTCCCTGCGAGCGAGCTCTCCTTCAGCGTAGACTACGGATTCAACCTGAAAACTATACTGAAGGAGCGCTCGCTTGCTGGGGGGATCCAGGATAGCAGTTACAACAGTGGTGGCGACGGCTTGTGTGCCCTCTCTGGCATGCGTGCCATAGGCTCACGGCCATTGCCATATGGGCTCCCCAAAATTGATATAGAGTATTAGAGTATAAAAGATGTCTCAGGACTGGCTTCTGCCTTCACTTCCAGCATGCACTTGTTCAAAAAGTGTTATTAGGTTCCAGTTCCACATCTGCACATGTGCACTGGAGGAGAAGAAAAAGAATTCAGGTTCATCACAGATTTCTCTCAGAATTCATGATAGTACACAGAATGGTGCTATGGTGCTTTACATAACGCATATATAGGAATTGTGCCCTAAAGCCAATTTTAAAGCTAAATATCTTACTTTCTATGCACAATTTGGAATTTTTGGAATCATAGATTGAATGTATAGTAACTATAAATGCATTTGAGGAATTTTCAATTTTTGGTTTTACTGCTCTTTTAACTACATTTGTAATTTGCCAGATGAAGGACCCCTAGTGCCTTGAGAGCTTACAATGATTTCCAAGGTAGTTATTTATCAAAGTTACATCACTTTTGTTGTTTCCTATCTACACAAGCTTTTTACTCTGGTTTATAAGAGCCCTTGGCAGCATACAGCACATCTTCCTCTAAGATTTAGGGGGTCATTCCGGTAGCTCCGAATTTTCCATCCCGAATTCACTTATAGCGAACTCCCATTATAAAATCGCGACCGCGACTAAAAAATTGTCGCAGCCGCGATTTTATAATGGGAGAATTGTCGCGACTTTATAATGGGACTTCGCTATAAGTGAATTCAGGACGGAAAATTCGGACCTACCGGAATGACCCCCTTAAAGTATACCGGTACATATAAGGTCCTAAGCACCTTATTTATTAATAAATCTATATTTCTAAAATATCAGTTTTAGCATATACTGTCTTACATTAATTGTATTTTTTCCAGCTCAGATACTGCTCTTTAATTCACTTCCTCTGCTGCAACTCTCCTGAGCTGGCCTAGGATGCTGGTCCATCCTTACTCCCTCCACTCCTAAATAAGAGTAACAACCAGCTTTTGTTTCTTAGCAGTATGATCTGCAATGATTGGTTTGGAGCTGTATGGTATATTATGACCTTGCAAATCTCTATTAGATGAATATTGAGTTCTACACCTACTTGAGACGGGGAAGACTTGTATTATTGGACACATCACTGTGTTCTACTTTCTTTCAATTAGTTTAGAATTCTCCTAGCAGATGCTGTCTTTCCATTCTTAATGCATGATGTAATGACCTTGGACACAGTTACTCTGAATACACCCAACAAATAAGCCTCTCCCAATGGAGAAAGGACATTAGGGTTATTGCCATTTAACTATAGCAATTATCCATAATGAATTTCCCTATAAGGAAATATGCATTTTCAAAAAGTTCTTGGAGGTCAATGGTAGATATTCTAAAAATATTGCTCTAGTATTCTACCATGCCATTACAGACAACAATGATAAATGGACTCCACCGAACCTCTGTTTTAGAAATTAAGACATATGGAGCTAGGCTTGGGGGGGATTAACTCTACAGCTGTCCAGGGACCCAGATTCAAATAAAATTAACATTGACTTCAGTGATTTCCAATACAACAGTCTTAGCGTATGACAGCTGGTGTCTCCAGTGTGCACACATTAATAATGATGGTGGTTGTCAGTTCAGGAATTGCTAAATCCAATGTTAGATTTGAAGCTGCAACCAGAGGTAATAATAAATCCACTTTGCCACAAGCTTCGAATATTTTTTTTTTAACTAAACTATAACTGCAGTAGATCTATTTGTTTTTTATTGGACATGCGTGGGGTAATTTATTTTTTACCTTTTATAATTATACAGTAAAAGCTTACATCCAGACACCATTTTATTGCACACTGAAGCTTTATTAATCTTGAGCACCACTACTTACTTAAAGATGTCACTGTGTGACATGATTCACATGTGGATTACAAATATGGTTAAAGTTTTATTCTGGCAATTAAAATAGCTGAAATCCCTCGAACTTGGTGCTTAATGGGGAACTAAAGACTAAAAATTATTTCAGCTAGAAACCTTATGGACCTTACAACCTTATACAAAAAAACTGCAGAACATACCCAAATGTACAGTAGCCCTAAATGCCTGTGAAGTTGTCAGCTGGCTCCATGTTTGGCTGTACTATAGACATTGCAATGCTCTTTGTCTCCTGTAGGTGTGCCCCAATTAGGGACTAACGCAAAATAACCTGACTATAAACTCAGGATAAAGCTATCAATTAAATCTGACATTGAAGTCAAATAAATTAGGAATAAAGAAATATCAAATTCTCTTCAAATCAAACAGAAGAAACTTCCTGCATTTAAGGGTTGCTTCCCATTTATTTAAAAGTAAACACTTTTAATACGCTCAGTACAACTGGGCTGATTATTAAAAAGCTTTGCTACATATGCACTAGATCAGTGGTTCTCAACCTTTTTATTGCCGTGACCCTTTAGTACAATTCCCTGTGATTTGGAGACCCCTGTTCATTAATTATTATTGGGCGACCCCATTCAACCCTA
The DNA here is from genome assembly GCA_021901965.1 of Pipa carvalhoi. Lineage (NCBI taxonomy): Eukaryota > Metazoa > Chordata > Amphibia > Anura > Pipidae > Pipa > Pipa carvalhoi. Next base: position 6,930 of record JAKJJM010134076.1, read on the forward strand.
TATTTCCGACGGTCTTAGGTGACCCCTGGCAAATCGTCATTCGACCCCCAATGGGGTCCCGATCCACAGGTTGAGAACCACTGCACTAGATTCTCTGCAGCCCTACAATGCACAGCTGAACTAATTTATTTTCAGCTAGCTTTGCAGTATGGATATTTCAGCAATATTGGCATTAAAGGGTTAGTTACCTAAACATCCCCTTTGTATAAAATACAAATAATGCAGGGCTGATAGGACATTAGCTCACTGCATAGCTGGACTGAAAACCATTGTAGTCTATAGTGCAGTCTCAGAGCACATTAGTAACAAGCTCTGCAGTGTGGGGGAGGGGTATGGTTAATGCTAAATACATCATATGAAATTGCAGCTTTTTTATGCACAATCCAAATTCCACATTGCAGTGATCTGGGCTAAAAGTTAGATTTATTTAACAGTTGTAACATGATTTTTAAGTCAAACTATTTTTCTCCAGGCCCTGATAAGTACAGACTGAGCATGTGCAGGGCCACCAGCCAGCAAAGGAGGGAAGAAAGATGTCTGCCTCCAGAGGCAACTTTACAGGCATCAGTGTTCACCTGCTGTTGGGCTGGTGCACTTATGGGCTGTTGTAATAAGCCCCATACATAAGGCACATCATTGTAAGCCTAAGTTTTTCTGAGGCTTTAGTTGTCTTTTAAATACAATGTGCATCTAACTGACAATTTTGGCAAAATTTACTAAAGTCGGATACAATTTTTTCGACTTTTTCAAAATTTTTGGGCGAAAAACGGGGGCAAAAAGGTTGAAAAAATATTTTTCCAACTTCTCGCCTCTTTCAAAAATGGACGAAAAAGTAAAAAAAATCATGTCCAACTTTAGTAAATTTTGCCCTTTGAGTGCACAGGACCAGAGAATAGATTTTGATTACATCTCTTGTGTAGGAGGCACTGCATTTACCAGAAATTATTAATGCAAGCACTATAAATGTAACATATATTAAAACAGCAGGAACAATGTCATCATATCCATAGCTGGTGAGCAACAAACCTGACCTGAAACTTTGACATCTACCTTTTTGGTGAGTAGTTGCTGGTACTTAATCCAAGAATCCACGTAACGCTTTGTATCTGCTAAATGTTCTCCAGTATCTAAGTGAGAGCCAATACCTATAAATAGCCTAGTGCAGTAAAGTTATAGAAATATCTATCAGTAGAATGGTCCCACTAAGTATGGCAGGTACCAATAAGGTAGGGGTGGTACATACCATTTTAATTTTTCCTGAACATTGGTAAACTAAGCATATAACCAATGAGACAAAAATTACAATTGCCTTTGCATACAGAAATACAGAGAAGGCCTAGAGCTGCATTTTGCAAATCAATAAACAAGTGATACTAGGTTTGCTGGTTGATAGGGGAACACATGGAAATCCAAGGAATCATGCTAGCACAAAGACTGCATGTAACACTATTTTTTACATATAAATATTTCCTCCTGGCTTTGAGCATAAGGGGTACAGAGACAAATATTTGGGACCAGGGATTCTTTTCAAACACAATACATGCACCTCTTATTAACAATTGATACTCAAAGACCATTTTCTACTGTCAAAAATGCAATCAAAGACTTTACACAGACAAAAGATTCATGTAAAGCGGTCAATAAACAATAAATAATTACAGGTAATGCCTGCCTGAGGGAAGGATGTCTACCTGCTATAATCTTGGTTGTACTCACTTACCTACTCCTTGGTGTGTAATGCATCCTCAATCCTGATTCTAACTAGGTGTAACTACCACACCTGTAACAGGAACTAAACCTGGCCACATGCTATAGCTCCTAGCCCTGTAGGGCTGCAAAATACACAGCTGCTCCTTTAATATGGATCTAAAAATATACCTGTCACCCCCTTTGAGTTTTTAATACCAAATTACTACCGGACCACAGCCTAACATTACGAACGGAACATACAGCACATAAATTATAAGGGCTTTCCAAACTGATAGGAGGAATTATCAGTTAACCTCTTAACGCTTGCAATTATGCAAAAATATTACCGTAATAAGTTATACACTTATAGTTAAATTAATTATAAGGAGATTTATTTTAATTATTTAATTATATTTTTTGCATTTCCGCTTGTTGTTAATGAGGATAGACACCGGCCACATATTTTTTTTATTAGGTTTTTTTTTTCATGATTGCCAATAAGGGAAAGGGTGTGTATTACTGTAAACTCTGTCTGTTTACATTTCTCAGTTTACACAGTTGACCTTAGAAACCGAGCAACTATTAAATGGAAGTCACACAAAAAAAGGAAATTCCTTTATTTATATATTACACACCCTTCACTTCATTTTTAAAAAGTATAGTATTATTATAAAAAAAAAAAATACTGTTAATTTCATTTTCAGTCAAGATTATTTTCTAAATGGGAAAACACTGGGCAAAACAGACATGGAAAGGGATTTGGGAATTTTAGTTGACAATAAATTTACCTGCCAAGTAACAATAATCTTACCTGTCAAACAGCAACTGCCAACGCAAATAGGACCATGAGGTGCATCAAAAGGGGCATAGATGCACAAGACGAGAACATAATTATACCCACTTTACAAATCACTTATCAGACCACACACGGATATTGCATGCAGTTTTGGACACCAGTGCACAAGAAAGATGTAGTTGAGCTTGACCAAAGAATGGTCAAACTAAAGTACCAAGAAAGATTGTTAAAATTGGGATTGTTTAGTCTAAAAAAAGGAATATTAAGAGGTGACCTAATAACCATGTATAAATATATCAGGGGTCAATCTTACCCACAATCTATTTTTGCCAAGAACTGTAAGTATAGCAAGAGGGTATCCTTTGCGTATAGAGCAAAGAAAGTTTCTACACCAGCATAGAAGGGGGTTCTTTACTGTAAGAGCAGTAAAATCAGTGAGGTTATGGAATGCTCTGCCTGAAGAAGTTGTCATGGTTGATTCCATTAAAGAGTTCCAAAGGGGACTGGATGCTTTCCTTCAGTGTAAGAACATTACAAATTATGGGTACTAAATAACTGTAGGTGGGATCTTGATCCAGGGAATTATTCTGATTGCCATATTTGGAGTCGGGAAGGAACTTTTTTCCCTAATATGAGGATAATTGACTCTTGCCTCATGGGTTTTTCACCTTCCTCTGGAACAACATTACAGGAAATAGGCTGAATTGGACGGACATATATCTTTTTCAGCCTTATAAACCATGTTACTATGTTACTTTGCTGGTGTTTTTAAACCCATATCATATTATTATCCAAGGTAGGGGAGATCATCCTTTTGTAGCCAAGAGTTTAAAAGCCCTTATATATACTTCTGCTGTGCAGAAATTAAATATTTTAAAACTCGTCAAAATCTAGGTCATGCTACTGGAATCCCTATATGTTTGGGGTACAGCTATTATAGCAGAATGTTTTTTCTCTGCTTGAGTCAGTCTATTTCTAATGGTCTGGGTCTGAATTCATAGAAATGCTTCCCATCTTGGCCCTCAAATGCTTTGGCACTATGGGAGGGCAGTCCCCTATTGACCACTTGCTACATCAAGGCTCTAGTCTTGAAATGAGAGAGCAAAGCTCTGCTTACAGATGGAGACAGTGGCACTGGCGATTATACTGTGTGGGAGGAGCTTGACGCTGGCAGCTGTACCCTCCTAAGCGCTGTGAAGTCTGCCTCCGTGCAGTGAAGATACAGCACAGATGAAGCTGGGAGTGCATCGCCAGAGCTTACTAGAAGGTACTTATTTAATATAGCCTTTTTTTTGGAGCTTTAGTTCTCCTTTAAATGGGCCTAAATTAGTAAAAATTAGTAAGACATTTATTTTACAAGACAACATGGGGAATTTAATAGCATAGCTACATATCTATATGTTTTTTAAAACACTCAAAACAAGTTTCACTTGGGACTGAAAATTTATAGTGCACCTGTTTTCTAACATCAGAAGTGATAAAGTACTATAAAATGTATCAAATTAAAGATCTGATGAATAGTGGAATACATTAGCTATAAGATCTTCTCAGTTCAGATAAATAAAGAAAATTAGCTCTTCTTGTATTTATTGGATTGAAACAATTATTCACCAGGGAAAACAGCTGTATATACTTTGTTTTTTCAAAAATGCTAAACCAGTCCACTGTTGGAATTCTCAAATCTAGCAATAAACCAAACTTTTAAAAATGGATATAACCCCCCCCAAAATAAAATACTCTTGCCTATGATAATTATAAAATATCAATACATATGTACATTACCTTATGATGAATATGAATTAGCATTAAACTATATGATAATTTATGTAAATATAAAAATACACATCTTCACATGAACATTTGTATTTTTTTACTGAAACCTTTTGGTACCATGAAGTTTTTTTTTTGAGGAGCACATGTATAATTATTTGTACATAAATTATCTTGGAATATGTTTGCTTGAAAAGAATTCTAAAATAAATATTTTATAAAACCTGACAGATCTATCACGACCCTTACCCAGTTTTTTCTGTCTAGCCAGCACCCCAGGGTGCTTACAGATGAGACTTGGCATGAATATTTGAGAATTTTTGGTGCCAGGGATTACTGCCTTTAGGGGAGCTAAGCCAAGGCCATTTCTTCCAAAGCTCCAGCACTGCAAAAAGAGACTTAGCCCCTTTCTGATAGGAAACAGTATCCCTTGGTAGTGGAATATGACCAGCGGGTAGTCAGACATGGGCATTCCACTCAGCACCAGGATAAAGGACAAATACTGGAATCTCCTCTCAAACCTAACACAGACCCAGAACCCTGAATTAAATGTCACATGGACCCAGACCTGTATGTAACACAGAGGGAGAGCTAATTGGTAGGAGTCAATACCTTGAACCCTTACAAATTAATTTTAGATTATTGTGTTATACTTTGTGTCTGCTAATGACAAAATGGAAAATTTGAATAATAGAATCAATGACTTACAGCAACTCCAGTTTAGTTAAGCAAATGCTAGATTTCCAATAAAATCAGTACATTCCAACATTAAGAATAATATCTGGGTTTCTGGCTGCACCCCTGTTTATTTATAACGCTACCCAGTTACAAACAGACTCTGCTTATCATTGAAATCTTTGCCCCTATAATGTTTCCCAGCTCCGAAACATGAAACAAACATGCATCACCTCCACCCTCAAGGATCCTGCAGCTGCAGAAGCTAGCAAAAATGTCCTCCACACTGAACAAACACTAATATTACCTGATATTGGCACAGTCACCCCCTATATTGGTTACGGGCAGTGCAATGGCTCAATGATTAGCACTGATGCATTGAAGGGCTTCTGGGTTTAATCCCATCCTTTGCATCATATGAAAGGAGTTTGTATGTTCTCTCTGTACTTGCATGGGTTTCCTCTGGGCATTCCAGTTTCCTCCAACAATCCAAATACACACTAGGTTAATTGAAACCTGACTAAATTGGCCCTAGTATGTGTCTGTCTTTGTGACTGAACAGGGAGACTAGATTGGTAGCTCCACTGACAGGGACTGAAGTAAACCTTTATTCTCTGTAAAGCATTGCAGAAGATGTCAGTGCTATATAAATGCACAATAATAATAATAATCAAATTAATCCATCCACACTATTAATCAAAATTTCCTATACAGTCTTGTAGAAATTAATATTCTAGTCTGTGGTAACTGAATGACTTGGTATGAGAAAACTGTGTAACACATGTGTCCAATTCTGGACTATACTCAAAGTCTACATAATTTTTATATGAAGATATAGAATTCTTGATTCTGCGGTATCATATTTTTCATTGTCACAAGCCAATGCTCTACCAAACCAAAACAGAAATGGTCTACAGCTCTTAGTTGTAGGTACTAGTTCAGATATCTTGTGGGGTGTATAGTATCAAAATCAGGGCATTTGTCCTGAAGCATACAAGCAATGTGACCCAGAATGCAGTAGTGTCACATTAAATGCTGAGACTCAATCCATCTCTTCAGTGAAGTGAAGTTGTTTGAAAGCAGTGTCACTCTAGCTCTGTCATAAGTCAACTTAGAAAACTCTTGACTAACAAGTACTGCTATTTCCAGCTGTTTTGTAAGCTTTGGACAGCTGGAACCATTATTGTTTTATAGGGTAATTCTATTTCATTTTGCCCCTCCAAATTTTGGTATTTTCCTCTAGTGATACAGGGGTCATTCCGGTAGCTCCTAATTTTCCGTCTCGAATTCACTTATAGCGAACTCCCACTATAAAGTCGCGACCGCGACAATTCTCCCATTATAAAATCGCGACTGCGACAAAAAATTGTCACAGTCGAGACTTTATAATGGAAGTTCGCTATAAGTGAATTCGGGAAGGAAAATTCGGAGCTACCGGAATGACCCCCATAATCTATAGCCCTAAGGACTTATCGTCAGTAGTGTATGATGTAATTACTCCTACTATGATCTGTTTAAAACCATGCAATCTAATCTGGGAACATTAAAAAAAATGTAATGATCTATAGCATATTGAAAATGATGTACAAGGTGGACAACCCCTTCAAAAGGGACACTGATTTTGTAGAATAGTCATAAAAAAACAAACACTTGGAGAAGAGGTTTTCAGATAGTCCTAGCCCCTCCCCTTAGTCAAAGACTATGCTCACTAAGTATGCTTTCCCCTCCTGAAACTAATTCAAATTCACTTTCACTTTGCTTCAGAAAACTGCAAAGCAGCTGTCAGAGACTGAAAACTGGAGAAAAGCAGCCTAAAATCAGCTTAAAATCAAAAGATGCTTAGTAATTTAAATGTTGCACACAAGTAACACACTGCACAGAGGTAACAGGGGAAGGGATAGGAATAGCTGATAGCCCCTGCACCAAGTGCTTGTTTTTTCTTCTATTGCTAAGATTGCTATGATTTTTCTGCAATGTCTAAACCCATCATTTTAACACTTTTTATTCTTAATACTAGGTGGATAATGAATAGAAAGCACTTTATTTAAAGGTTCTAGAGCAGGGGTTCTCAACCTGTGGGTCGGGACCCCATTGGGGGTCGAATGACGATTTGCCAGGGGTCGCCTAAGACCATCGGAAATATAGTGTTTGAATGGG
>JAKJJM010134090.1:0-14064 GCA_021901965.1 Pipa carvalhoi
CATTAGACTACGTCACATTCCACATTAGACAAAAACTGTTTGCCTAGTACGGGAGCTTATCAGTGCTCTGTACTTAATTATCCAGCTTCAGATGAAACAACTACAGGGATGAACAGGTTCTCACTAAGGTATAGTACAACATATGTAAAGATGTAATTTGACTATAGTTCTCCTTTAATGTGATATTCTGATTAAAATCACAAGTTTCAATGTGACCTTCGTAGAAGGCACTTATGATGCTCCAATGGCAGATTATCCATTATTACGCTGCAACATCTACTATTTATTGAGATGAGGTAGTCACTTTATTCCCTTGTATATTTCTTACTTTCTCCCAGCGTGTGGTGTGATCTTTAACCAAGAAATGCTTAAGGATTAGCTTGCAAACCTAAATAAAATAAAAACAAAAGATGCCAGACCTCATTGCAACTCCGTTTATTAAAAAATATATGTGCCTCCTGGATTTATCAGCATTTCTTTAGACAATCCAATTCCATTGTATTTCTGCATTATAAGTTACAGTTGGGAGGGAAAAGGCAAGGATAGATATATGTATAAAAGGTTGTGTGATAACACATCTGTACTAGCCACACCATCAGCTGCTCTTACCAACTTATTTTGTACCTTAAGACTGTTTAGCCCCATAACAGCCAGGTAAAGCTGCTATAAAGCCACTAGGTGGCAGCACTTAACTAAATGTGGCTTTCCATTGGAACAGTGATGTAAAATCTCCCAGTGTTTGCAATATCTGTTCCTACAAACTGCCCTCTGCTAGTGCTCAGCCACAGTCAGTTCTGATGTACCATCCATAGGAAGCAAATAATACATAGCCCTAAAGTAAATACCCCTGTGTTTTTGCACCTGACTGTGCAGGACAACCAAACACATCAGCGGATTTACAGCACACTAATATCTTCATTACAACACAAAGGAGGCACAATTTGAAATGTCTGGCTCCTGCACTGCCTGTATCAAGCAGATGGAAGAGACTGCACTTCCTATTCCAGTGGGGTGGGGAGGGACCCTGAGCTTTGGAAACCTTAATCTGAGTTTAAAGAAGAGTTATAGTAGCTCAAAAACAGGTTAATAATCAGTTACTGATAAAAGGCAATATATTAAATTTTACCAAATCCCATAATCTGCTTCAAAACCTGCTCAGTGGGAAGGGTTACCTTTAAACACTGGCAGGTAATTTTCCTTAATACTGTTTGCTTGCAGCCCTCTTTTTTTTTTTTTAAAGGTAATAATCATCAAACCCCATCTGAAAATCCTTGATTATGTTGTCAGCTATATCAGTTGATTACTGTGTTTGATCAGCTATCAGACTTGCTCAATTAACTGAGTAACTAAGAAATGTATTTGATTGCAGAGAACATACACTGCTTGGTGTTCATCCCACTGATCATTTACATGTGGGGAACAAACACTGCTATGGGGGGGAAGAATGATTTTGTGCATCTTAGAATCTACTCAGATATGTGCTGCCTGCAGCAAATCTACTCAACTCACCCTGCACTATCTGCACCTGCCCCAGCAGGTAGATCAAAGCCCTTTAAATTTCACATCATTCGGACAGTGTAACAATCACATTTCAGCAGCATAAGAGAGTCTGGGAAAGGGTAAAACTGTTCAGGAACAGCTATTTTTTTTTCCTTTTTATCGACACAAAGCAGATATAAAAATGTTTGAGGGGCTCACTGCACTGCAAGTCAGTAAAAAACAAATCAGCAATGATTGTTTCCTACTAAAAGACTAAACTCTTCCCAAATCATTACAGGCTCACAGCTATTTAGGTGAATAATAAGTGACAAAGTATTTTTCTAAAATAAACAAGACTTTTAAGAGAAAGTTTAAAAGAAATGGATTTTTTCTTAAACCCGTTCAATTTAGATGGAAATTACCATGAAAAAAAAAAAAATACTCACACTGCAACACAATGTGACTGGTTTAACAAAATTCCTAATAAAATAAAATAAAAATGAATGACCACCTTCATGCAGATGCAGCAGAGTCAAAAGGTAAGAGTTGACCACCTGCTCAAAGTGGGATTTTGCCTCATACATTGCCTTCAGCCCTTTTGGCTTCTTGTCAATTTATGTGATAAAGTCTGAGTCTTTTGGAGTAGCCATGCTTCTGTTCTTAAGATTTACTCAACGACCAGGTGCTAGAAAGAGTGTCCATGTGCACCTTCGGCATTACGTGCAAATCCCAAAGGAGAACTCTCAAAAGTTCACAGAGGGAAAACCATGGCAAATTGTTTTTTTCTAACATGACTAATTATGCGAAAAAACTGCTCCTTACAGTCATGGCCAGCTTGATGGACAAGCAACACAGTACTGCAAAATATGGTGCTGCAGGCACAGTTATGATCTAGCTGGTCAAAGCACAAGGCTGCTCTCCTTAATGTGTAAATGAAGAAGGGAAGGGCAAGAAATCTGATTACTAAATGGCCTGTCAGTCTTCGGTCTCAATATGCCTCTTGCCAGAGAATGTGCAACAGGATGGTTCACAGAACCTTCAGCACAACAAATGGTGGAAGAACCAGTTTGATTCATGTCTTTTCAAGATTATATTCTTAAAGGTAATGCACAATGTGTCAGTTTTAAGTCATCTGCGAAGTTTGGGTACCGAGGAGGCTTAGTGAAGGAGCTTCTTAACTTGATTATTTGACAAGCAGCTAGATCCCTGGTTCACACTTCCCCCATGTTTGATGCTGGCTTGACAGACTATATTTGCAGACATTCCTTTCGCCTCTTACCCAGAGCAAGCAAAGTCAGCCAAGATGGGTAGGCTTATATAGTACCAGTACAGAGTCTACAGCTCTGTTGATCACAGGAAAAGAGAACTTTAAAAAAATCCTTACAAACAATAGAATAGCAGGGACCAATATCCCATCACAGCCAAAATATATATATATAATATATATATATATAGTCATATATAAATTATATATACACACACGCACACTTACATTATATATATATATATGTATGTATATAAATATGCCTTCTTCCAATCCATTAGGGGTGAGGGGCTAGATATGGATAAGAAAGTCTTTTTTCCCTTTTTTGCAATTATAAAACTAATGTTCATAAACTATTCTCACCACCCCCCAAACATATGGAGTAGGTGGAGGTTCATGTGGCCCCTTAAAGATTTCCCCATTGAGTTAAGTATACTGTAGCTTCAAATAACTTGCAGGAGCCAAAACATTTTGGGGCAACTGAAAGATAGCTCCTGTGTTTGATGGTAGACAAACTCACACAAAACCCCTACAATTCTGAAGTGGGGCTGATGTAGGAAACAGTAGGAGTCAGGGGTGGGGTTGATAATCTGCAATATGGGCAGTGCAGATTTTAGAGTTTTTCAGGTGATGACACCCAAATGTGATGCCCAGAATGATCCTCAATTATCTGCTTGATTTTGTTATAGATTTCTTCTAGAGAATCTCCCTGTACAATGGCTGTGGAGAAAGATAAAAGTTTTTATTAACAACAATACTGTAGAACAAACAAAACTTTAATATTCATGTAAATTACTAAATAGCAAAAAATAGTATTAAATAGCTACTCCATGGGGGTAGCGCAAAGACAAGATAAGTGCATGACATAATGATTTTACAAAGGAAATTACAGGATTCTTTAGTCCAACAGATATTCACAGCAGATGTTATTACATATACATATATCATATGTTCAAATGCAGATTAAAATGTAACGGCTATAAAAAAAAAACTGACTAATGAAAAAAAAGTATCAGAAAGAAGGGATGCATTAATATCAATCTATACCATAAACGCTGAAGCAATAAAAATTGTTCCTAGCACTACTGAATTGCTAAGAATGCACCTGCAGAGTTTACAGTAATAAAGCATTCCTAAATATAGCCAAGTCTTCACAATATTTTGCCAGATAAGTTGCCTACTGTTTGCATTCAAGACCCCTCTCCATAAATACTGCAATCAAATGGAAATATATGAAATCAATAGGACAACCACCACTGTTAGATTGTTAAAACCATAATGCAGTTTTTTTAAATCCTTTTCAACAGGGAAAGTGGAAGATCCACTGTTTAAACAAATAGTTAAAAGCCACTGTATGTATGTACACAAATATAAAACATGACCAATTCAAATAAATACCTTTAGGCCAGTTAATGGATTTTAGTTTGCATTCTTACCTGTAAAATATTCTCCAAACTCTTGTTCAAGCTTAGTGGCTTTATCGAACATTTTATGAGCCTGCTCAAATGTTTGCCTCCGGCTCATCTCCCTACAACGATCACAAAAGTACAAAAACAATTATGGAAATACTTTTAAACAAAGCCACAACAATTTACACTTGCTGATGCAGTTTATAGAATATGTGGAAAATAGAGATATATATGTTTTAATTGCAGCAGAAACAATATTGAAAACATGATCACTACATCCAGATACTACACAGAAACTGTTCACTAGCATCTTGTCTTTAGGTCTAATTATAGTTCATTGATTGCCCTGGAAAATGTGTGCCTTGTGGCACCAAAAAATAGAGTTTTAAGTTCCACAGCACACTACAGACATTAATATAAATGTAATAGCCTCTTTTTTGGTTATGACTATATAGGGTGAAGATTTTACGCCACTTAAGCCTGGCCTTACATAAATCTTTCTATAGGACATTTGTGTGGGTGCTACTTCTATACTATATGGTTACAAGTCAAACTACATATGATTCATTTATAAACAGGTTTATAAGAATAGTCTTAGCTGCAAGCATTCAGCTAAGGCAGCAAAAATGGAAGAATTCTCCCAGATTCTATTCTGCCCTGATTACCACATGCCCACTTTATCCCTCCCAGTACAGATTCCATCTAAACAACAAACAGAGGAATCCAATAGTGTCCCTTGTAACTATATCTGCATCACGGCAATCTTTTATACCACCTAACCTCTGTTAATCTCCTTATCCCAAGTCTAGAACATCCTTCTTAATTTTGTCTCCTCTCCATCTACACTAACTGAAGTTGATATAAAGGCACTTTTACTCCAACTTCCAAAAGTATTTGTTAGAAATGATATATTATTGCTGATATGTAAAACCTTCCAGTGGAAGGTATATTAGCCTAAGTTAATTATCAAGGTTGTTGTAATTAGGACATGGCCATCATGCAGAGAAGTAGATAGTTCTGGTACCATGGCTGTACTAATGCAAGTGGGGATGTGCACAAAGCAGTCTTCCAGCTCAGCAAACTGTGTGCCATCATCTTTGGGAACACCACTCCCCAACCATGGTTTTCTCTTTAACATTTGATAATACATATTTTCATACAGTGTCCCAGAAAACCCATTTTAAGAAGACAGTTGCAATTAGCAGAGAATATGAAGACATTTTTACAAGTATTGCATCAGAATAAACTGGGAAACTATAAGTGCAGTAACAGTAAAACCAAAAAATGTAAATCCCTCACATACATTTATCATTACTGTATGTTCATTCTAGCTCTGCTTTTAAAATTTGAAAATTGTCTATAAAGAATTAAATTGTTATTTAGGTCTAAAAAAATGGGTTTTAAGGCACACTTCCATAATTTATATCACTAAGTCAAGCAAGCACAGGAACAGTATTATATAGGATTCTGCTTCTTCACTTGCCCGGCTCAGTGATGTTGAAGAGGAAGAGAACAGTATTGGAGTGCTGCAGTGGAAGATAAGACTATAGGGTTTACAGACAGCAGAGGAGGCAACACTGGAGATAAAAACGCAGTCAGCATGTGTTTAACTCCCTACCCCTTCAAAGTCACCCTTAGACCAACAAGCCTTTAGTTCCCCTTTAAGCACAATACATAGAGAATGGGATATATTTTCTCTTCAAGAGAATGTTGGCCGCCCACTTTTTACTTACATGAGAGCTTCTACAGATTTTGGTTTAATAAAAATAGCGATGGGAAACAATTGTGCTTGTTGCAGTCTCTTGATTGCATTTCCAGATACATCAAGAATGCAGTGCTTTCCCTGGAAGAGAGTTATTATAAGGGTTATTTTTTCTTTCAGCAAAATGTTGTTTCATTGTGTCTTATTTCTGTTAAACGAGAACTATAAATATGTGCGCAACCAATGTCAAAACTAAAGGAGGTTTTTAATTTCTTTGCTTAAGAATTTAACTCACCCGTTCAGCCACTGCACGCACAGATTGAACACTAGTCCCATAAAGGTTGTCATTGAATTGTCCTGCCTCAATGAACTTGTTTTCCTGAATGTCCTTCTCCATCTGCTCACGGGAAGCTACAAAATGATAATCTTGCCCATCAACTTCAGCATCCCTTCGCGACCGTGTTGTATCTACAGCAACAGAAAAGTGATGGATTCAAACACGTGAGATACCAAAATTATAACATTTCATTACCTTATGGACAAAAAGGGAGATTACTTACGGGGCACACAGGATCCAAATTTATGGGTAAATTCAGAAATTAGGTCATCATTAATCCTATCCTTTAGGGGACCCAAAATAATTACTGGTCGAGTGTAGTGAACTAAGAGAAAGAATTATTAATTAAACACCTGGCAAAACATACCAAATTGTGCCACTTGCTACAAGAATTATACATATATAATTCAGAACTTAATAAACAGAACTTACTTTCTTGTCGGGTCACTGGCTCATACGATAAAATTGTATCTTCCTGACCTTCTGTAACAACAAGCAAGTAAAATCCAGTCATGTATGTACACAACAGACAATATAAAATATAATTTAGGGGAGAAAATAAGTATCCTAAAAAGTAAATTAGAAAATCCAAATCTGTAGGCGGAATTAATCAAATGTAACTAGTTAAGGCATGCAACTGCAAATTTAAAGATTTGGTCAAAAACTGCCATGGTAAAATGACTCGTAGAAGGGAAAGTTCACCGATAGATAAATGGACACTTACTGGAGCTGCTCTCACTGTCACTCGTGTTTGAAGTCACAGCTTCTGCAAAGCAAGAGGTCAGTTACACAGTAGCAGTTACACAAAGTGTGGCTAAACACAACAACAAAGACAAGGGTACAGGACAAACGCTGGAGTACAGCACACTGAGGGCCCAAACAACAGGCTGCTTTACGCAAACCTACATGTAACTGGCTACAAACACCAACACATTTTTCCGGCATAGGAAACAATAAAAAAGGAACTGTAGCCCAGCTGAAACTATCTTGTGTAGCTTAGCCATAAGGATGCTGTGGTGGATGTGGCCAAAATACACTGCAATTATCTCCTTACTTTTTGGCAAATTATTATCTGTTCCTTCAACTGAACACCTACGGCGAAATTTATTAAAATCGGAAAAGCTGATTTTCGATATCGATTAATCAATATCAAAAACGTGCCTTTTTTGTGGGAAAAATACATCAGCCACACATCTGAAAATTGGAATCGCGATATCAAAAAATATCACAGATGGTTTTTACCGATTTTTGTAAAATTGGATTGTAATCACGAAAATACCATCCGATATCAAAAAATATCGCCGTCGATTTTTACAAAATTGGATTGGAATTGCGAAAAAATACCATCCCGATATCGGCAATGCGATATCGGTAATTTTACGGCAATATTTATCGAAATCGTGATATTGATTATTACAGTTTTTTTTTTCGATTTAAATAAATTCCGCCCCTAAAGTTTTAACCACATTTTAGGTAAATGTATATACAGATACAGTGATTTTATAAACAGTCCAAAGTTTGATTAGTTCTATTCATGTTTCTGGACACAATGCTTTTTTTTTTTTTAACCAGTTAAAGATAAGATCTTTTCACATCTTTGCATGACTAGAATTCAGTTGGACTGACTGACATTACCCAGTGCCTTTGTGGTTGTCTCAATGAACTTTTATATGCTGCAAGCTATGTATATTGTCACTAGTCAGTCTGACACTTGCATCCCTATTCTTCCTATGAAGTTGCAATGGAACAGGCTGAAACCAGTTTTTATGTTTAATTGGGTGCAATTTGACATTGTTTGCTTTTGGACTACATCCTGCTAACTGTGAGAAAATAGCTGTAAAACCACATTGTCGTGATTTAGTTAACGTGACAGACAAGTGTTTATATAGTTGGATACCTGAAATCATATAATACATAGTGGTGTGAAAGAGACCCAAAGCTCATTATTTTGCTGCAATGAATATTATATAAAACCAACACCTTTACAAGTGAGTTACATAAAATCAGGAAAATTAATATGGGTGTTGGAGGCTAAAAGAAAAGCAAAACTGAATCCACCAATTGTATTGATCCTATTTAAACTAAAGGTTACTGGCACAGTCAGACCCTTAAACAAATTCAGAAACCAAAGAATTTCTGCCAATTGTCCAATATTATGCAATGGCCCATTTAAATGACA
Source organism: Pipa carvalhoi (assembly GCA_021901965.1). NCBI lineage: Eukaryota > Metazoa > Chordata > Amphibia > Anura > Pipidae > Pipa > Pipa carvalhoi. The sequence continues at coordinate 8,371 of JAKJJM010134090.1, forward strand.
TTATTTAACTGCCTTTGAAGTTCATTACAATCACAAATATTATGGATTACTAAATGACTTTTATAACTGAGTAGACCTACATCCCAATAAAAGAATTGTGACTAGCTAAAAAGTTTTTGCTTGGGGGAAAAAAAAAACCACAAGCAAGGATTCTACAAATGTTATGGTAACCAGACCACAAAAATACTTTAAGCCTTATTAGTCCAGTTGAATAATTAGAAATACTGTGAGGCACTGAGAGACTAAATGACAGTCAAAAAGGGCATGTGTTAAGGTAATAAAATCAAAGTAGATAGAAGATAAACAATATCCATCTGCCCTTGTCTTCTATCACCTTAACACTTGCCCTTTTTGGCTGTTTGTCATTTAGTTTCTCAGTGCCAAACAGACTTTAAAATATGTTATAAATGGTGTATCCTTTTGTACTGGTCAGACCTGATGAAGAGGGAATGTCTCTCGAAAACTTTTCTTAAACAATGAACTGTTATACAAATAAAGTATCATATAATACCACAATACTCCTCTTTCTAATCAGACCACAAGAGGGCACTGCCAACTGCTATTGTAAAGGTAGATCTAAAAATTGAGAGATTTGTACACTCTGTGTTTGCCCAGGAAGTCCTAAATTGCTTCATAGTACTGATGACATAGTAAAGTTTTGACATTCAAGTAGGATTGTCCCCTTCCCCCTTAGCAACACGCCACACACACGATGGCGATCCTGTTTTCCATTTATTTAGGTGTCTCCGAACCTTTGGACCACCTGTACAATAGTTCATTTTATATTAGAAGATTGAATAAAAAAAGGAAACACCATCCTCTCTGTAAGAAGTGCTGCCTTATGTTATCTTTTACTTGTTTGACAATTTCCCCAGGTTTCCAAATCACCTTTTATATATTGCACCTCAACTGGATAGTCAACTCTGATGGACAAACCTTAACATTTAGACAAGTTCAATTTTCAATTAACTATGGAAATAGAAATAAAGTTACCTTAAATAAGGTTACCTATATATAAATCCTTAGTTAGGCCTCACTCAGGATTTCCAACCATCAATACATTTGAAAGTTTTCATAAAAATAAGGCCCAAATTTTATGGGACATTAAGAAAAAAAAGTCCAGATAAGTAAAAAATATGGACATGTTAAAGAAGAACTAAGCTGGATTTTGTCTACGGGTGAGTTTTAAGGTAAGAGGGGTAAAATACTTACTGATCACCTCCTTCGCTCCCGCGCTGCCTCTTACTTCATACAACCAGTCTTCTTTTCTTCTCTTGCAATCTTCTTCACCTCAGGCTCCTTCTTCCATACCAACGTTGAAGAAGATATGTGATGTTGCAAGAGAAGATCAGCTGTATCTTTGAAGCAAGGGGCAGCGCTGGAGCAAAAGAGGCGATTGAAGTATTTCCCCTCCAACCCTTAAGAATTACACCTAAACAAAACAAGCTTAGTTCTCCTTTAATTGCTTACAAAATGTACCTGTATATTGCTTTGTGAACCTCAAAAATCTGTCTACAAGGGTTTTACCAACAAAAGGCCTATGTAGCTGGATTGAGCCATAAACAGCAGCAAACACATAAGTGAATGGAAACTTCAGTTTGCTACTGTGGAAATGTATGTGGTAACAAAATAGTGTGTGCCATTAGCTGTACTGTTGTTTTAAATAATAATGCTGGATGTTGTTATATTCACTTTAGGCTTCTAATTTTGTTGAACATCCATGAGAAACAGATAAAGGAAAGCAGTATGGGCGTCAACAGTGGGATCAGGTGTGAATTGATCCAGGGCAGGGCTGATTTGGCAATGAACCTGCCTGAGCACTGTACCCAAACCTTGTGGTTAAAAGTAAATTATACATTGTAACTTAACATAATCATATTATTTGCAGCAAATTCACAACACCAACCAGTGCTGCAGTTAATGCACAGCAATTGTGCGTTGTCTGATGTGTTGTTGTGGGGTGGATGAGGAGTCTCCAGTTGCAGAAAGAGGAGCAGAGGCAGGCGCAGCTGATGTAACCTGCTAAGATCCAGCAACATTTTCTATGTCAATTGGTATAAGCCACATGACACTTGCTTGCCCTGCAATCCTCTTGCCTCGTTTCCATTGCCACCCACCACACGAAACTGCCCCATGTCTGCCAGGTCTGTGGAGAAAGGCATCTAGGTGCCTTTTAGGTTACAAATTACAAGAAATGCCATATGGTTTTCACTGCTGGCATATATTTATAGGTCTATTAGTTCTGTAAAGGAAGCGCACAAAAAAAAAAAAAAAAAAACAGCCAATGGTGATCAATTAAAAAAATATTGCAGAACCAAACTGCCAACACACACAGATGTGTAGAAGAAAAATGGGAGAAAAAAAAAAAAAAAAAAACACCCAGTAGTGTAAATAAGAGAATAAAGATGACGGACCCCCTAGGTGGGGACACTCACCAAATATACTGAAACTATATTTCTATTTGTTCCTCTATTTATACATGTGCTTTCCATACACGTTTGCGAGTATGGTCTGATGTTTTCATTTTCTATATCAATACATTTTCTACAAATTGCATTTTTTTTTTTTTTGCTTTATCTTTTACACATATGTAAGGACATGGAAGATATCTTAATTGTTTGGCCATTTGTCCACCTTGATCTGTGATCATGAGTGACTTCGCCAAGTGGCTTTTATTATATATGCTTTGATTTTTGATATATTAGTTGAGCGTCCCCACCTAGGAGTCTGTTTTCTTTGTTCCCTACTACTGGCTGTTTTTTTATCCATTTTTCTTCTACACATCTGTGTGTGTTAGAAGTTTGGTTCTGCACTATTTTTTAATTTATCTTTGGTAAGGCACCATTGCCTTTTTTTTGTGCACTTTCTTTATAGGACTAATTGTCCGTTTTGTCAGAAGTGACTTCTTTTGATTAGCAGTACTTTACAAAGATTAACAGGACTTTCTATAATCATTTGTTGGAGCTACTGATTAACCTGTTATTTTTCACGTTATCTTTCATTTATAGATCCAGAAATATATCAGATGCACATCAGCATATCAAAAGAATAGTGTGCTGTGTCCGAGTACTGTACAGTTTTAGCACACCTCTAACTCCCAAAGTGGCTGGTGCAGTTATCTGAACATAGACAATCGCCAAGCGGAGAGAAACATTTGTCTTCATAAAAAGATGTCTAAGAAACTGGTTTTGAGTTGATAAGAGTTTTTCTGTTTATTTTAGGGACACTAAACATCCCATCTGTTTTTGCAGGTATCGTTATATAGGTTTAAATTAGCCTAACGGTGATGGACTTTATTCTGTCTAGAAGCTGCTGTAACTGGTGTGTGTCTTGGACACAGAAAACATTGCATCTTCTTACAGGCTATAATCACAGCATTTTCTTATTCTAGAATTTTAATTTGCAGTGTAATTTTGAAATGTTATGAAACCTGTGCTTTGTAAAAGATTCTTAGCAAAGGGTAATAGCAAGCGGAGATAATTATGCTGGTAATAGCAGTGAAATGTAGATAAAAATCTATTACAGAAGTATTTGGAAAAAAAATAAAAAAATTGTTTTTGAATTCCCATCCTCTTTCAGTCCTTGTCCCATTAATACCACTGAAACATTTGGATGAGCAGGCGGGCTTTCCTAACAAATGCACAAATATCAAGACTGGATGAAAACAAGTCTCTTTCTTTTTGCTTGATTTAAAAAAGTAAAGCCAGGTCTAAGATAACATGAATTCATTTTTGTAATAGTAATCCCTAGGCAGACAACTAAAACATAATGCCAAATCTGTATTTTTGGCCACTGCAGGTACATCAGTGGCAGAGCTAAAGATAAGGGTGTCTGTGAAGAACCCATTGCATTTTTAGCTTTTGGGAGAAACCACAATCGGCAATCACATCCAAAAGCCTGTCTATATCCACATCAATTCCTCGAGCACAGTTTGTTGCTTTTATCAGAAAACGCAGCCACTGAAAAGAAAGCACAAGATGACAAAAGTCACCCATGTGGCCCTCAACACAAAATAAAACCTTACTGTATATTGGTTCGGAAAGTTAAAAAAAGCCAAAACAAATTAATAATTAAACTACAAAGGCAATAAGCAATTTATATAAGCTGTAACTTTTTTTTTTGTTCAGTTGGTACTAAATCAGAGATACAATTTTACTACCTTTAATCCACCAATGCCAAAATTCCATCTTTATCACCTTGAGCATGTATTGTAAGGAAATTCAGCAGCGTGCTACCCACCCTCCCCCCACCCCCAAAAATAGAGCTGACATACTTGGTCCCCAAGCACAGACACTCCATGTAATTCAGCCCCTTCCCCATTCCAACTCCCACACTGAGGGACTTACTCAGACTCTTTGATCCATAATAATCGTCACTTAAGCCAGGGAAGTCCTGATATTACAGAAATAGGAGAGAGGAGAGACAGATATAGTGAGAGAAAGTGATCAAGAAACTGCATTAGGAAGAAAAAGCCCACAAGAGGAATTACTAATCAGACAGAATCTACAGTACCTCTAATAAGAAGAGGAGAAAACATTATATAAAAACACATAAAAGTGTAATATTCATGAACAGAGTGAATGATTTCATGACTGTAAGGATGAAATGTTATATGATGAAGAAAGGACAATGGCACATATCAGCCAGATGATTGTATATGAAAATCTGGAAGGCTGTCTTTTTTCTGTTCAAAGTCCACTGTACTTTTGCACAAAAAACAAACAAACAAACAAAAAACCCTATAGTGTTATTTTAAGCTTCACACTAATTCCAGATGTTATCAGATAAATCTACAGTTGGACGGATTTTAAACACACTGAAAAAGTGGAAAAGGTAAACTTTTCTATGCATACAGTAGTATGGTCTTCTAGGATATGCAAATGGACTTTACAATAATTGGCACTCCTGCATCTTTTCCTTAAGGCTGTTTTAGGAACACACAAGCAATAGAAATTTCTTAAGACTTTTATTTTCCACATTTTAACAACCTCTGTCTTTCCATTAGCACTTCTATGTGTTACGTTACTTACAAATTTGCCGTCTAACTATTAAAATGGTGTTGCTGTTATTACCATGATCTCCACCTTTTTATCACCCATTTTTAAAACAGAAAGTTAAAAAAGTTAAGATGCAGACCACCAACTGCTTAAACTGTACAGAAAGACTAAATACATTTGTTTTGCTTGCCTTAGGCCAGAGCCATATTAATGTACTATGAGGCTGCTGCATTTTTACCCCTTGTTAAGGCAGACCTTTACTCTGTTTTGTGGCAACATCACTCACCACCAGTATCTGTCCAGAAGTGGCTTGAAAGCTACATGTCTGGCAGGACACCAGCACATTCCATAGCAGGTAATGGGACTACAAAATAGCAAGTTATGCTGAATAAAAAAAAATGCTAACGTGGCCCTGGCCATAGAAGATGTTTCTTAGATGGGGCATGACTAACACATACGAATATTTAACATGCACAATTATATATTTTGGTTTAATTAACTTTGCTGAAGGTTGTTTACATGATGATAAAATGTGGTACTCTCCTCCTCGTATAAAACACACTAATGCCTCCTTAAACCACACTGACAGTTTTAATCCTTAGTGACACTTCCCTTGCAACAGACTGGAGAGAGGATATGGTAAAAGAGAAATAACCATCATAAAAAAAAAAATAAAAAAAAAGGGGGGGGGGGGGGG
>JAKJJM010134200.1:0-13593 GCA_021901965.1 Pipa carvalhoi
ATAATTTTATTTATAAAGCGCCACAAATTTACGCAGCGCTGTACAATTTAACAACACAAGAACAATATAGACAAGGGAAAAGTGCAAAAAACAATACAAGTGTAGTATCACAAGGATAGTTCACTTAAGTGCTAGGTTGTGGATGACAGATGAGGTTGGAGGTCCCTGCCCCGTAGAGCTTACAGTCTAAATGACTGTAATCTTACCTTGTTCCGGCCCGTATGCTGGCAAAAGTGCAACAGCCAGCATACGGCCGGCGTTCGCACACGCTGTGCGCTTGTCTGGCCGGAATAAGATAAGTTTAATAGGGTTGTGCAGTGCTGAATATTTTCATTTTCACATGAGCGTATGATGTGCTGGGCATCATACGCATGTGTGAACCTAGCCTTAAGCTAGCCTTTTTGCAGGCACTTCCACACTTACTGAAATCCACATTGAAGAATAGTGATAACACAGGACAATATATTGCATTCTAAACATCTGCTGATACAGCAGTTCACAGCCATTTAAAGCTTCATTAGCTGCATTCAAAAAGGTTAGAGGTTTAAAAAGTGCTTTGTTTGCTGTTTAGAAAAATCATTAATTTACCTTTCCTAAAGTCTGCTGTATTTATGTTCATTTTATTGCTTCATCTTGAAAACCAGTGATTTCAGGGTCAAGGCACAATGTAGTGTTTAGCTAATGATAATATAAGAAGTCTAGTAATGGGTGTGATGGTTCCTCAAATATAAAAAGTTTTGCCTTAGCCAGTGCGTTTCCTTTAATTGTGTATGATTCAGTTACCAAAAACATTTGTTTTGTCATTATTAAATGATAAATCCAGTCAGAAGTTGAACTGTACCTTCAGGAAGCTGATAACATGATGCCTTTTATTATTTCTTTTTGATTCACAATCTCAGAATAAATTAGAACACTCCAATGATAGGGTTGACTAGGGAAACTTAATATCAATCATTAACTCCATTAACATTGCACTAGAACAAAATGGCACATACTGAGGAATGCTTGTCCAAACCAATCAAAGTAATGTTTTCATAACCCAGTTACCGTCCCCAGCAGGGGAGTTTTTATAGGCAAGTTGTAGTAGCAGGACTGACTGTAAGATAATTTCCCCCTGGCCCTTTGCCAAGGATTTATTTTTTTTCAATTTGAAGTTTTTTAATATTCAAATTAATGATACAAGAAGCCATTTTGTTAACATTTGCATTTTACAAAAGAAACATATAAAACATTGTAAAGTTGCTTTATGATACATTGTAAGAAATTTATTTTACTGCTAATGTCATTTGTATCTATATGATTTGTTCTTGATGAGGAAAAAATAAAAAAGGAAGAAATAAAGGTGTTTGATAGGATTTGAGTTTGTTTCATTATTTCTATCTATAATTAAGAACAAGGAAAAGGTTATTCTCTCTCTATTGTCTAAGTAGATCATCCAGGGTAGCCAAATTATTTCTCTTAAGTATGTTCTATCTGCAAGGTAATTTGTAAACAATTCCATGCTTTTTATCTGGTCTATTTTATGGATGAGTACTTATATATAGGGAAAATCAGGTTTTCTTCATGTTGCTGCTACTATAGCACGTGCTGCAGTTAGGATATGAGATGCTGTTTTTTATCATTCTTATTTGTGATAGTTGCTAAGTGGCATGCCTAATAGAAACACTTTTCTTTTATTGGTTTATGAAAGATTTCTGACAACATTTTTTGCTACCATTACCCAAAATTGTTGAACTATATTACAGGTCCACCATATATGCATAAAGTTGTCAATTTCCATGCAGCCTTGAAAACACATAAATACTGACTCATTTTTCAAGATTTTTGCTATACATGTTGGTGTATGGTACCATCTGTATATGATTTTGTAGAACCTATAAACAGGCAATGAGACAGCAAGCCTGCAAAGTATATATACCCACTGCCTAAAAGGGATTGGCTGGCAAACAGCTTACAAGATTGGAGGAAATGAAACTACTTATTTTAATCACCTGTGCAAGGCAGAAAAATAGAACTAAGCAGGGCTGAGAACAAGCACAAGAACACCAGCGGGGCAAGAAACCTCAGGCGGCTCCATAGCGAGAAGGAAAGTTCACCGCCTGCGCATGGGACGTCCAGAGTTCAAATTCCAGGACCAGAGCGAGCGCTGTGTTACACTGCCTTACCGCTAAAGTTTCTGAGAACATCAAACTTTTTTGTTAGCTATGTCAGAAACCCATAATGTGAGTGCTACCAGGATGTGAAAGACTCAAGAAACTCTCAGTGCACCACCGACTGTCCTAGTAGATCCTAAACTAGCCACATTGTGTGTCTTTGACAAATGTTGGAAAATAAGATCTTAGCAATACGTTCCATACAACTTGTAAAGTTTGCTTTCCCAAAAAGAATTCTAAAATGTGAAGAAAACCTTGTGGCAAAATTGAGATTCATGTTTCTGCCATTGCAAATTGAGCAGTTTTTCCCTGGCAAGCAACATTTCATTGTTACAGTATCCACCTCAATGCCCAAACAAAATGCAGCAACACTGAAGCAGCTTGTTTTTTTTTCTTGCACCAAAGAGACCCAGACAAACTCATGGTTGACTGTTATGTCTGGAGCAAGGATTGGAAGTTGCCAGGCCTAGCAAAGCCAGTGCAGAGTAAACAGGCACTGTAATGAATAGTCCAGTCTAGGAACCTTCTAAACCTTTGCAAAGCTTTGTGAAAAGAGGTATAGACCACCAGACATAGTTTGATGTCAATCCCATCATCCACTGAAGAGTCAAATGATAGAACAATCTGTATTTTCTCAATCTCCTTCTTGGAGACAACTCACTGACAAAGATCATAAAACACAAGTTTCCTGAACTGGCCTCCCATATGCTCCAGCTCTACTTCCTTCCCTAATTTTGCCCTAATTACTTCTAGGAATTCTGGAACCAACTGTAATTATCCCCCATCTAACCTTGATGGCCCCAGACCCCTGGAAGGTATTATAAACTCATCCCAGAATCCTTCCAATCACAATGTTGCTTCCACCTACCTACTGTAGCTGTTCAACTACAGCTGCATTTCTTTGAACCTCACTAGGGTCTGTCCCTTTGGAAGATTTCATCACTTTATTTTCTAAGTCTGAAACAGAAGATAAAGGGGAGACTTGCTCCACCCTGAGCAGTGTTTGGGTATCCTACTGTATCTATGCTTTTCTTCCTCCTTCTTTTCTTCCTTTTTTCTACCTTTCTTCTACCTTTCTGATATCTGTAAACTCATGAGTTGATAATAAGGAATAAAGTTTATTATTTTTTTCAAAGTTTCTCTATATTTGATTGGTCCCGTAAAGGACCCACTAGGCACATGTAGAAAACTTCAAAATCTGTATCTGCTAACTAAACCCCTGATTTAATTTCTATATAGCCTCCTCGTCTTGATTAGTTGGTCATGTTAGTGGTATAATCTTCTAGCTGTATTTGTTGCCCTTTAATTTTAATCAGCTGCATTAGCAATTGACAGTTCAGTGGCAGCCTGTGTTGTTCTAGCAAACTCAGTGATTTTTGGCACCCCATAACCTCCCCCTCTAGACTGATAGGAGGTCCAGACCCCAATGACCCTGTTTAGCTACCTCTGTCTGGCCTCATTTAGCTATAGTCCCCCAACGAACTGAATAAAGCTTCCTCCCCCCATCTGAGAGCATAGTTGTATGAATTGCTGTAGTGGGGATTGCTGGCAGGTAGTTGTAGCTGCAGTAGTTCATGATGCTGGTGGGAACAGGTGCTTCCCTCCGAGTAGCGCAATGTGAGGTACATATGATAGCTGTTGAATTATGGGAGATCAGAATAGGGTGTTATACATGATGATACAATACTGTAATAACTCTTCCTTTAAACAAGGGTCAAACTATTCTAGAGTACATGTTAACATGTATAACATACAGACATAATATACATAAGGTTTTTGCAAGTAGATGAAGTGCATTGTCTCCTGAAATTTTGATTTCTTCTGCTTTTATGAAATACTTTTTCTATTTCTTTGGGTGATACTGCTTATCAGTAGGTACTGCCAATACACAATGATAAATAAATATCAAAGTCTATTGAATGCTTTAAGGCGCACCATCAAAAGAACAGAAAAGGCTTTGTTTTTACTTAATTAATCAGCAAAGATTTTGAGATGCAACTGTCCATAAGACAGTATTTATTATTGTATGCTTAGTTCAAGACTGTGTAGAACAGCAAATATACTGTAAACAACAGACAAACCGTTGGTATACTATAAGCCACTTAATCAGTTCTCAGCAGTTTTTAACTTCATAGTAAACGTGATCAGCAAACAGTGCCCATTTTATTTAATGTTTAATGTTTACTGTTATTTGGTAAAGCATAACACTAGATATCTTCATTCTTATAGGAAAAAATGTACACTGTCTCTTGTCTGAGGTTGCCTTTTTTGACTTTTAGCAGTTTCAGGGTTTTCTTGACTAAAGTCCGAATTGTCGCTTAAAGTTGTGAATTTGCCACTTCCTCATATTCAATTATTCAGCAAACTCTGTGATGTGGAGAATTCGCCAGCTAACGACAGTCGCACACTACACAATAGACTGCTACTGACACGGTTGTGACTTTATTATGGGAATTCTGATGTGGTTGTGGGTTTACTATGAGAATCCACTGTTTAGTCAATAAGGAGTAGAGAATCAGGGCGTACCCTCCCGAAGTGATGTGAATTCACTTTGACATTCGAATTGTCACTTTAGTCAATAACCCCCTCAGAGTTTAGCTACATTCTTACATTTGTGCGTATTTCCATGTATACAAACAAACAGAAGACTGTGTAATGCTTATCTCAGCACAGGTTTTTTTCATACACTTCTCTAGAACAGTCACATTTATTATTCATAAAAAGATTGCTTTGCATTGGTCTTGATGTCTGTGGAAAACACCTCTGCTGAGATAAGCATTATGGTACATGCGTTATATAAATGTAAATATCAAAACGAGTGAATGTACTGTGTACACAACTATCTATCCCTGGTTCTTTGCTGTCTGATTATGGAATTATAGAAAACATTTAGGGGGTCATTCCGGTAGCTCCGAATTTTCCATCCCGAATTCACTTATAGCGAACTCCCATTATAAAGTCGCGGCTGCGACAATTCTCCCATTATAAAATTGCGACTGCGACTAAAAAATTGTCGCAGTCGCGACTTTATAATGGGAGTTCACTATAAGTGAATTCGGGACTGAAAATTCGGAGCTACCGGAATGACCCCCTTAGTATGTAATGTTATTTAGAACAGGTTGTTTTAGCGACTTGCAACCCTCACAATCCCCTGTGAGATGTAATCCTAAGACACCCTATATGCAGTGTAGATTAATGCAACATGCCCCCAAACTAGCTAAATATCACAAGATGGCCCCCTGCTTACTATTTTGAGAAATGTGCATTAACTCCTTGTGTATCAAATTGAAATGATGGGCACCAGGAATTTGAAACGCTCAAACACTGGAACAGTTTATTTACAAACACAAATATCACCAATGCTTTAGTTGCAGAGAAGTGTAAAGGCACAGCACAGTTCAGTTGTATAACACTGTGGGGGTTATTGGCTAATGTGCAAATTCACCTGTTGAAATGAATTCGAATCACTTTGGGTGGCTTCCCATAGTAAAGTCGCGACCACGACAATTCTCCCCATAGTAAACTCGTGACCGCATCAATAGCAGTCCTATAGTAAACTCGCAACCACGTCAGTAGCAGCCTATTGCGTATTGTGTGACTGTTGTTAGCTGGCGAATTCACCACATTGAAGAATATGGGGAAGTGACGAATTCACACATATTCACATTTTAGCCAATAACTCCCTACATCTTTTGGGCTGGTGCCCTTTCACACTTGAAAAAGATCTCCAGCCCGAAACAACATGTAGTGTGTGTTTTGACCCAGTAAAGGATGTGCAGTGACTACTGCTTTGTGAGCCTTTTCTTTCTAGCTCAGTTTGTTATACAACTGAACTGTGCTGTGCCTTTATGCTTCTTGTGCAGCCTAATGCAGATTATTTTTTAGTGATATTTTGTCAGGATGCTGAGGATAGCTTGGATAGTATGTGCAAATATTACACAAAAATAACAATTGGGGCATTTTCCGTTTTTGTTAAAGATATATTATTATCAAAACAAGTTTGTTTATTCGTGCCTCGAAATAATGTATACGGTGTAGTAAATCAAATAGAAACAAATAATTCTGCAAAAAAGGTTATTGTAATTTTGCGCTTACATAGGGTATGTTTTCTATGCATGTTCTATATCAGAACATATCAGAACAGTTGTCCTGTCTCGCTTTCTGGGCAAAGAGGCTGATTATCTTTCTAATGTATCTGAACGCAGTCTACATGGGTATAATGAAACCGTTGTTGTCATCAGTGCAGCCTGGTGAACTTTGCAGAACAGGACTTTAAATATGAAGCCTGTGCTTTTACGCTGTATTTAAATCAAAACTACATGCCACGCTCACAAAAACAAACAAGGTGAAAAAAGCAGTGCAGTGCTGTTTATGGATGCATAAGAAGCGAAATAGTGTTATTTAAAATGAAAAATTTAGGAATTATAATATACCTTTATGGATATATAATTTATATGCTAAAAATATTTTGAAGTCTTATTTTCACATATTGTCTATTGTCATTTACAGAAAATTTGTTTGAAATCTACCTCACTCGTTCAGATTTGAGCAAACTGACGAATCAATGTCTCCTTTTTATTAAAACAGATGATTCTGGTGATGATGAGCCAAGTTCCCACTCTGATAAGAGTGAGTTACACAGCTCCCTGAAAGCATTGACCAGTAAGTTGGACGACCTGAGCACATGCAATGACCTCATCGCCAAGCATGGTGCAGCCCTCCAGCGCTCACTGAGTGAGCTAGAGAATCTCAAACTGTCCTCTGATAGTGGGGAGAAGATCAAGTGTGTGAATGAAAGGGCCACTCTCTTCAGGATCACGTCCAATGCAATGATCAATGTGAGTCATGCCTCTCTCTATATATATTTCCTTTATTTAAGCATAATTAAATAATGGTTGCATTGGTCAAATACAACAAGATATGCTGAAAAGGAACAGAAATTGGCCAACATAAGGTTTTTGGTGTGAAGGTTCACTTAGGATTGACTAAACTTTACTGATATCTTCTAGTCTGCTTTGACAGGTGACAGAATGAAAGCTCAGGCTGTTGGGGTGTCAGAGGGAAATCTGTTGTATTGATCCCCACTCATGTATCACCAAGTATGCCTGATAATACAGGGTGAGATTTATGAATAGAGCCTTCCCCATTCCTTGGAAGCCTCATACTCCATATGCTCAAAAATGAGGAGAGCTCTCACTGCGGGAGAAATGAGCGTGATGATGTCATCGCTCTATTTCGCCGCCGGTGACAGTGAATGGGAGGAGCTTTAGGCTAGCAGCTGGGCCCTCCATAGCGCTGTGAAGACTGCCTTAGTGCAGAGAAGATACAGGACAGATGAAGCTGGGAGTGCATCACTGGAGCTTACTATAAGGTACTTATTTAATATAGCTTTTTTTTATTTTGTGTTAGAATCATGTGCTTCACATAACCATGCACTAAAACCATACAGTTACATTTATATAGAATACCTATGATACATGGCAAAAAGAAGGAACTGAGATGCGTACTGCATGGCTGCCTATAGATTAATACACTCCGCAGTATGCATGAGAGCATATTAGTAAACAGCCCTGCAGCATGGGGTGTTTTTACTGCTAAATACATAATATGACAATAAGTAGAGGTTTTTTAAATATTGTGCCACTGTACTTGATGCTTTAGCTATCTGGATTCAAGTTTGGTTTATTTGGCAGTTAGATTTTTTTGCCTCAGTCCTCCTGAGATTTAGTAAAGTATGTTCAGAAGTGAGCAGTGTGCTAGGCACATGCTAAAATCACACAATTAACTCTATACACTATTTGTCCTACCCAACATTTAAGACTGGTATCTGGAGCTAGGTAAGTTAAAATAATGGTTGTGTTTGGGTAATTTTCATAAAATCCCTCAGAATCCAAGCTGAATTACTGTGAAATAAAAAAGAAAACATTGTTCCATGTTGTATTTATGTTTTATGTTATATACATATAATGGTTGCTGGTTCATTCTGCCCAATGGATAGATTATGAGAATTTTCTTGAATGAAAAACTGTCTTAATATTTTGGAATTAATCTATCCTATCACCTCTCTCCCTAATCTTGAAGCCATTTCTGATATGATTTGCTATTAGGACTATGCTTCAGTTTAGTCACCCTCATCTTAACAGTTTTAATTTGTTTTATTACTATCTCTCTGTAGATATGTCCTACAGAAATGAAAACTGTATACAAGGTGAAGTTCAACCAGTGACTTGTAAAGCAGTGGTTCCCAAACCAGTCCTCAGTCCTCATCAATGGTGCATGTTTGTTGACATCCACACAACAGCACAGATAAATCTTTCAGGATTCCCCATTACTTTAACAACTATTATGTGCTGATGTGTGGATAGATACAAAACATACACTGTTGGTGAGGCCTGAGAACAGGTTTGAGAACCACTGCTGTAGAGCATTAATATTTGCTTCTGCTAAAGCTACCTCCTATTAATGCCTTTCCCTATACAACCTGGAATTTCATTAGCTTTTCCTACTGGTTTACTACACTAGCTTACTTTTAATTCATCTGAAATGAAATGATAACCCTCAGATACCTTTTTACCTTCTGCCTGCTAAATCACTATTCTGCATGCATTCTTTATGTGTGCGTTCTATGTGTTCTATATACAAAACTTTCTTTTTTAAGGGGGTATTTATCAAATGTTGAGAAGGGTAATATCATTAATGCTGATTTGCATTGCAGTATTACCGTTGTGCTCGTTTTCACTGCAGTACTTGTCACTGTGATGCCATTGCACTTGTGCTAACATTCTGCTTGTTTTTACAGGTATTAGTGAGAAAAAAAGAAAATTATACTTTTGCCATATTTTCACAATAAAACAGCAAAATAATGAAAAGTGTACAACTATTGACAACTTTCAAGCTTAATATCCCTCCAGATATCAGTTGACAAGCTTTTTATCCTTCCTTTTCTGTAAATCATTTCAGACCGTGCTTAACCTCCTGTAGAATCAATTTTGTTGCAGTTCTTTGTATCATCTGCAGAATCCATCAGTAATATCAAATACAAATATATATTAAATAGAACAGGAACCAACATCGATTCCTCTGGTACACCAATTGGTAACTGGCCTTCCTTTGCACTTTTACTATGAATTTTTATACTTTGTCTTTTGTCCTTTAGCCATTGTTGTATCTAGACCACTACCTCTGAGTCTGTCTCTAACCTTTCTAACTTCTGAATCAGAATGTGACACAGTGACAGATGCCCTGCTGAAACCCCGATAGTCAATATCAAACTGCTCAAAAAAATCAAATCAATTTCGTTTGAAGTGACCTTCCAGTAATTATGCTACCTTGAATCCTACAAGATTGGCTGATTGATTTTAGATGTTCAATAATTTTTTTTTTCTACAAAAGTGTTTTCATTACCTTTCCTAGTTTTGACAGGAGATTCAGCTTTCAATATTTGCAGTGCTTATTCTTGCTGTTCTTTTGTAAAGCAGACAGAATTGTCTGTCTTCCAATCACCAAGAACCACTTGTTCTAAAAGATGAGAGATGAGTCTCCCCAGCGGCTGCTGTATTGAGCAGCTATATGTAACTAGCGGTGTTCGTATGGAAGCACCGCTCCTTACATTTAATAGAAGAAAGGGGAAACTCGAAATTTCGAGTTTTTATTCGGAATTCCAAATAAAAACTCAGATTTCCTAAATCGAAAATGCCATTTTTTTAAAATATTTCAATCAAAAATGGCATTTTCAATTTTAATAAATTTCGCCCTTAGTTGCAAAACTAGGCAGAACTATCTATTCAGTCAGATTATAGTATTTTTGTCTCCTTCAATATATTTTACCTTTCTTTGTCATTTTTTTTTTTTTTCATTTAAGTACATAATTAATGTTTTGTGGGGTTTTTTTTTTTTCTGTTTGTGCTTTCCTATGTTATTGTCTGTTTAGCCTCTCTCAGCCTGGATTTTATGCTGATTTAGTATCTGCCTGCTGTGACTGTATATTGCATAAATCACTTCTGCCACTTTCTTTCAGTGCCATAATGGCTTCATTTTTCATTTACATTTAATAAGACACCAAGCACATACAATTGTTGCGTATGTTATCTTAGGAAGGAAAAATCAGATTTTTGTATATAGTGTGGGGGGATTGTATGCCAAACAAACTGTGTCAACAAAGATTAGTTTTACAAATCAGCCTTTCTATAGTTGTCGGCTTAGTTTTGGGTAGAACTTGTATGGTCAATTTTAGTAAAGATCTGTTTGTCAGCTGTTAGCTGGAACAACATCATTTTAGTATATTTAAAGTGTATTCTTTTTAATGTCTAGTTTTCTGGTGGTCATGAAGCTCATGATATACATTCTGTTTATATTATTTTATATAGGTTTATCCTCTCAAATTTATAGGTAATTTACAGGTAATTTTGCAAACAGCTGTATGGTATAACTGATTCATCTGGAGTGTTTGAGCTATACTTTATACTTTATCGATTCTCTGTTTATAAAGTAGAACTATCATACTATATGTTCACATTATTTTGTTTTCTTGATGTCAAGAACTATTTTAATAATATGTACTTGGAAGTTAACATGTGATTCTCGATGAATTGTCTGAGATACTTCCACTAAATGTCTTGAAAACATCCCTAAATATTTTGGCAATCTAATATGATATACCAAAATTTGATAATTGGTGGGAAATAAATGATGCTTTCCGAGTTCTTTTACTGCAAATCGCTGTATCTATACAGCAACTCTTTATGCTTAGCAATAATTTAGTTATACTTCTCCAGCTGTATCGTCTATCTGTATCACTAACTGTTCTGAAGTTGAAAGAATAGAATTTGAGGATGAGCTGTTACATGACTTAGCAAGAAGCATCCTAAAATGGAGAATTTGTGTCTTAATTAAAAACTACTGAAGGGTCTGCAACATTTCTGAGGCTGAATCTACTGATGGCAGTGATTGGTTCTACTCCATTTAAAGACACAGTAAAGCCATTCATAAACCACATCAGCAGCTACTCCTTTCTATTTAGCTAACGGCTAGCACACAGCTTAACACTAAAGAACAGGGAAAATTGGGTAGGCATAATGAACTATTAAATTCAAGGGTAACTAAAGCCTAAAAATAATTTCAGCTAGAAATGTATTTCCTTATGCAAAGAGACTGCAGAACATACCCAAATGTACAGTAGCCCTATGGGACGAAGGATAAATGCCTGTGAAGTTGTCAGCTGGGGGGCTCCATGTTTGGCTGTACTGTAGACACAGCACACGCTCAGTATGCTTTGTCTACCGTAGTTGTGCCCTGATTAGGAACTAATGCAAAATAACCTGACTATAAACTCATGATAAAGCTATCAATTAAATCTGACATTGAAGTCAAATTAAGAATAAAGAAATATTGAATTATCTTTAAAACAGAAGAAACTATTCCTGCATTTAATGGCTGTCTCCCATTTATTTAAAAGCAAACACTTTTAATATCTTCAGCACAACTGGGCTGATTAAAATACTTTAACACATATTACACACTGCACTAGATTTTCTGCAACCCTGCAATGCACAGCTGAACTCATTTACACACTGCTGAAGTAAGGTAATCCTGAGGTGAATACTTTTTAATAGGTATTAAGATGCTGCTAGTTCCTTTACTTCCGTCCCAGTAGAATAGACAAATAATGTGAAATAAGGAAGAAACAAGCTGCACGATAAAATGGTGATTAAACCACTGAAACTTTACAGTGATACCATAACACCAAGGGCAAAATTTATTAAGAGAGGAAAGATTCAATTGAGTCTTTTCTCTCTTAATAAATTTCGCCCCAACAGTACTGTTATGGTATCACTGTAAAGTTTCAGTGGTTTAACCACCATTTTATCGTGCAGCTTGTTTCTTCCTTATTTCACATTGTTAATTTACACACTGCACTAGATCTGCAGCCCTGCAATGCACAGCTGAACTAATTTATTATCAGCTAGTTTTGCAGTATGGATATTTTAGAGATATCGACATTAAAAGGAGAGAGTATCCCTTTTAGTTGCATAGTAATCTGTCCAGTTGCATACCACATACATAACACCATTACCTTTAAAAGGAGGAGACTTATGAAATACATCTTATCTTGGGCTGCTTGGCTTCCAGTACAATCTTGCGCTCTTTTATTGAAGTGTAATACTGGCTTTACACATATTAAATGAGATAAGGAGGAATCCTAAACTGCAGATCAAGTTCACCTGCTAGATCCAAATAACTGTTTCATCTCAACAGTTTGAAAGAAATTTTCAAAGAAATAAGCTAACCATATCATCCCTTTAACCAGATGCAGCTGAGTATTGAACTAGAGCTATGTAGCTGCATTTTCATTGTCCTGCAGGATACATTTGAAAATTATATCTTGTTAAAGGAGAACTGTAGTCAAATTACATCTTTACATATGTTGTACTATACCAGGGCCGTTCCTAGAATAAATTTCACTCCGGGCGAGAGCTTAAACTTGTGCCCCTCGCCCGGAGTGAAGGTTTGTGTGAGCGGGGGGGGATGTGCTGGCGGTCGGAGGTGCTGATAAGTATAACTTGTTGATATTATACTATGTCATCTCTGAAAGTATGAACTGGAACTGTATAATGTGTCTGATGTGATGAACTATAAGTCCCTACTTCATTATATCTTTCTATTCTAATAAATGTTTGTGTGCTTAAACGTAAGAACCACTAGCACCCTGTCTCTTTAAATTAACTATTAAGTGTACCGCTCCAAATGTAAGCGGGGTCTGCCCCCTGAGGTTTGCTGTACTGGTCTGGGTATATGCAGATGTGTAATTGGGTGCTAGTGTGACTATCGGTGGGCCTGGGTTTATTATATACTGCCATTATACCGTGACACTACTTTAACACACCCCAACATTTTGTAACTAGGCAAAAGTCATGTACATGCATGCGCAAAAGAATGCAAAAAAAGTGCGTAAGTTTGTGACCGCCATAGGGTGTCAAATTGGATGCAAATTCTCCACATCATAGAGTTGGCTGAATACACAAAGTTGTAGAAGTGGTGAATAGATGCAAATTCACAAATCTACATGACTGCACTTTGAGGACTAACCCCCTAAGTGTGGTGATGGAGCTGATTACTGCAGATAACGTTTGTTTTGTGAAGATAAGTAAATTATTAATTAACCAGCCTGTATGTTTTATAAGTTTTATAAAACCATGCCTATAAAACTGATATGTATAAAATACACATAATTCAGGGCTGATAGGACATTAGCTCATTGCATAGCTGGACTGAAAACCATTGGAGTCTATAGTTCAGAGCACATTAGTAACAAGCTCTGCAGTGTGGGGGAGGGGGAGGGGTTAAAGGAGAACTATAGCCAGATTACATCTTTACATATGCAGTACTATACCTTAGTGAGAAGCGTTTCCCCCCATTAGATGTTTCATGTGAAGCAGATTGA
>JAKJJM010134498.1:0-12416 GCA_021901965.1 Pipa carvalhoi
CAGTCACACACACAGATGTATGTTTTTGGATTGTGGGAGGAAACCAGAGTGCCCAGAGGAAACCCATGCAGGTGCGGGAAGAACATACAAACTCCATGCAGATGTAGTCCAGAACCTCAGTGCTGCAGGGCAGCCGTGTTAACCACTGAGCCACCGCACAGTACTTCTCTTTCTATTTGACAGCAGTCTGTAATTTTCTACATTAAAATAAATACATAAAAGAAGGTGCTGACACATTTAATGAAACATTAAAGATTGGGCTGCTAGTAAAGCTACATCCCAGCTGACCATGCAATCTAAAGCAGCAGAATGGCTTGCACCTGCACAGAAAACATGCACCTGGGGCATCATCAGGGGGAGGGGCTAAGGATGCATCTTCTGCAACTTCCTGCACCCAGACTTACAATATATATCAGAGGTAAATTACAGCTTTAAGGCAAATGTTTGGCACAATTCAACAATATTATCTGTGCAATTTGTAACAACTAACAAAGTTGCCAGTCTTGTGTTTCCACATATGGTTAAAAAATGAAGGTAACAGGGCTTTCATTCTGTTGGATCATAAAAATGAACAATCGAATGACAGAACATTTTTATTATATCTGTAAATAAACCTAAGTGAAAAAAAATAATATAAAACTAAAATATTTTAAAGCTTAAGACAGGACTTTAAGTTCAAATGTGTTATGTGTATAGAAATACACAATGCACATTGCAATGTACAGCAGGTGTATGCCACAGAAAACTCTGAAGATTCATATTGTTCATACTAGCACATATGGTCAACCATGTAAATATGATATAATAAAACATAGAATTGCATCATGTGTATTGCATAGCTCTTCAAATCTACATACAAAACATGCACCTATGGAGAGGCTCAATTGCAGGTTTGAAACATATATATAAGAGAAACCATCCAACACTAGAATGATTTCACTTTAGACTGTTTAAGCCTAATGTTTATAAGTGACCATTTATTAATAGGAAATTAACTTAATCATCTCTATAACTAGAAGACTGAAAACTTTAAAAAAAAATTTACTTTTTTTTTTAAGCGACAAATACAAAAATGGAAAAAGAATATGAACCTGTTCAGAAGCAACTGTAATCCATTTTTCTACACCCTCCTCTGACACTTTTAGGTTGTAGTTACTTCTGTTTGTAACCATAAAGAATGGAGTGAAAGTGACCATTCTGGTGAGGTTGAAACTGCTGGCATAAATGGTCACACCAACCTAAAAATAAAGCCAAACATCAAATCACTTTATGCATTTTGTTTAACTTCATTTAAAAAGCAGGGCAAACCAGCAAGGAACTTACTTGGTAGTCTAGCTTCTTACTCTTGCATTTTACACAACCATGACTCCCAACAGTATCCATTGAAAATGGGTCTGACAATTCACTGTCAGTTATCATGAGCTGCACCTGCACAATTAGTTTTAACACTTAATTAGTAACAGAAGTGGAACGTGAAGAATATGATTAGATATGTCTGCGAAACATTATACAGTTGTAAAAATATATTAAATATAAACAGGATCACAAATAATTTATATAAAAAAAACTCTAGTGACCCATCTGGTTTCCCCTGGCTTATTCATGAAAGTCTGAACAGTTGCATAAAAGTCCAAATAAGCATTCATTTGGCACTTCCCCATCTTTGTATATTAAGGATACGGAGATGTGGTGAATTTTCATCCAAATTCAGACACTTACAATGGGTGCAGTCATACAGAGCTCTTTGCATTACTTTGAGTGCATAAGCACGTAAAATTCGGCTATTCATCAAACATCTGAGTCTGCTGAAGTATCATATTCGCCAAAGCGCACTTTGACTTCGAAATATCAAAGTTGTGAAGTAGGGGGTGGCTTGCATGGATTCAATGTGGTGTAATGCGACTGTTCATTTAAAAATGACAAAGACTGTAACAACAAAAACTTGGGATATGGTGACATAGAAAGGAATGTATTATTCACCTAATACAGTTAGTGGAATATTGTGATGAAGTCAGTGCACTTCACTGGTGGAATTCGCATCACTAAGCATTCTACTGCTGTTCAACTGACTACACTGCACCCAGCAAGAAATTGCATGTGCCATGGTTCAATTCTTGGCTAAGGGAATCGTCTACTTAGTGAATAAGGAGTATAATTCTGTTATATCACAGCTATCTAAGCATAGCAACCTTAAATGATGCAAATTCACTTCAGCAGGTGAATTCACACTTTAATGAATAAGTCCCAAAGTGTCTAAAAAAACACAACTTTTTCTGTATTTGGTATTCCTAAAGTATTCCAATGTGCTTGTGACTTTCTGTAACCCCATTTTCACTGTGCCCATTTCTTTCCCATCCCACATTACTGCAATTTTTATTGCATTTGTGTCAATTTCTTTTTGCCAAATATAAGTATTTTATCATATCCAGTCTCCACTTGCTACCTTTTATATACTATACGCATTGGAATGTTTCAGAATTAGCAAAATATAAACATTCCGTGGAGAAAAACTTGTACTTCAAACAGTGATAAGTTATATGGGATTGCGCACACCTTGTTGTTCTGAAAAAAATTCTTGGGCTTAAAGGAAAAAAGCAGTGGTTTTTTTAGATCGGCTGGATGCTTTCTGTGAATGTCATCAGCTTTGTACTGCAGCATCCTCCCAGTTTTATTTATCATCCAGTATGGACTGTAAATAGCAATGACTGTTTGACCCGTGTTGTATGTCACATGGACTGCAATATCCAGCTCTGCCTTCTCTAACTCTGTTGTACAGTGAAAGTTTATAAAATGAATGTCCTGTTGCTTGCTTTGAATGTGGTACTCTGCTACCCAATTCTGATTAATATAGTTTAGTAGCTGTAACTTCAACTTGGTGCGATCGATAACTGCATTGTGCATTTGCATTGAGCAGCCTTCTTCCACAAGAGTATCATGCCCATCAACACCCTGTGGAAAAAAATAACAACAAATGTAATAATAAATTTAACTGTACAAGTCTATAAAGACACTAAAATATACAGTAAAGTAGGCATTTGTATGCAAATTTTGACATTAGGTCATGGAACTTTTAGGTAACTTTTTATAACTTCATACATTAAAACAAGGAGTCCATTATTCTTGATATATATTTTCACACAAAGACAAAAATCAGCCATTCAATGTTGTACTGGAGTGTTGGGGCCCACCAGGAAACAAGTGACGAGGGGTCCAGTAATGATGCTGTTTGAACCTCCATAAGGGTCCACCAGGAAATTTCCTGTGCCCTGGTGGGCCAGTTCAAGACTGTCACAATTACACACAAAGACAACACTTCATTTCAACAACACAAATGACAATTTTAGACCGGTCTGCTCACTCTTTAAGCCACAATTATCACCAATCAACAGTGATAAGACTAAATTTATATGAAGCTAATTACCTCTAAAGAGAACTTAATCTGATAAGGCAGTTGATTGCGAAGAACTACAGTTGGCCATAAGTGAATAACATATGGTAAATCCCATCCATCATCCTTGTGTATAGATGAGATGAGGATATCCTTCGAAGGAACAATGTTCAACATGAGGGAACTTCCACTAGATTTAGAACGTTGGCACTTCCTCTTCAACAACAGACCATCATGTCTAATAATCTCTTCAAATGAGACTCCTTCACTCATATCATATCCTTGATCATGCACTGGCTTGAAGTCTAGAGTTGATCTGCTCAGCAAAAAGGCACATACATACAAGTTAATTAGGCAAATAAATTTACAGTTCTTTACAAACAAATCTGTTAAGTGGTACTAAACGAGGGATATAGTATATTAGAATAGTATTTAGCCTTAACAGCAAGGCATACATCTGAAATAGGTAAATAACAAACATATTTAGAAAAGTTGAATGGAAATGTACAGGACAAGATGAATAAAGTACTAAATAAACATTATTGACTTGTGTCACACAGCAGTAAACATAACAATAACAGTATCTGTCTGCAAGTGTAGTGTAGTTAATGCTATGGACCTCCCTGGGATAGACTATTTGCATTAGATTTAAACTCCTAGAAGTTAATATACTGCTACAGTATAGAGTACTACAAGATCACAATGTTTTGTGTTCTTTTTATATAAATTCTTTATCACTTCAGAACTACAATAATATTAATTTGAAAAAATATTTGCATTTTTTCAAAAATGTGTGCATGCTCTCAACACACACATTGCATCTTGTACAAAAAGTCTATGATAAAGATGGAAAGTTGATCTTAGTGTTTCAAGACAATTAGTACCTAGAACATCCCCACACAATTCCCACCAATTACAATGCTGTGGTGTTGGTCTGTTTTTCATTGAAATATGTATTGTTGAAACAAAGCTAGATTTTAAGGGGTGTAAAACAGAGAATATACCTGTAAGAAGCCAGTGGAATGTTAAATTCATTTTCTGGAGCAGCAGTTCCTAAGCATACACCCTCCTCTTCATATATTTCAAATGCAACTGAAAAATGATTTCTGATCTGTAAAAGTCATACAAAAGAACAAAAAGAGATTTTTACTTACAGATAAATCTTTTTCTCTTTCAGTCTCTTGGGGACACAGGACCAGGGGTAAAGCTCCCTCCCACAGGAGGTGGGACACTAGGAAAAAACAGACTCTTACCCTGTGAGTTTTACCCCTTATTCAGGAAGCGAGGAGCCAGTTTATTAACAAGATATAAAAACTATAACCAAACCACATATACTCTGTAACATTAGCACAGCTGTTGCTTAGGGTGGGTAACCTGTGTCCCCCAAGAGACTGGAAGAGAAAAAGATTTATCGGTAAGTAAAAAATCTCCTTTTCTCTAACAAGGACCAGGGGACATACCAAAGTGGTCCCCAACAAAATAGGGAGGGCACTACAGACTATTGGTATCCCCTATCAAATGGGGCGACAGCAGCCTGAAGGATTTTTCTCCCGAAACTAGCTTACCAAGATGCAAACAAGTCTACTCTAAGGGGGTCATTCCGGTAGGTCTGAATTTTCCATCCCGAATTCACTTATAGCGAACTCCCATTATAAAGTTGCAACCGCGACTAAAAAAATTGTCGCGGTCGCGATTTTATAATGGGAGAATTGTCACGGTCGCGACTTTATAATGGGAGTTCGCTTTAAGTGAATTCGGGACAGAAAATTCGGACCTACCGGAATGAACCCCTAAAACTTTACTAAAGTGGATGGAAATGTCCATATGGCTGCATTGCACTCTGATAGAATGGGCAGTGACCTCTATTGGGAGAACAATTCCTCTCAGCTGATTAGATTGGTGAATGGTTTATTTTAACCAATGAAATATTACCAATTTAGGAGCTTGTTGGCCCACTTGGGAAATTACAAACAGCAAATCTGATCGATGGAAATTCGACATCCTTTGCAGATATATCTGTACTGTTCTGACTACATCCAAGGTCAGGGCCCTGGATAAGAGTTGAAGGTCCGCAAACTATGACCTTCTGGTCCAGCAAGGAGCAATTAAGATCAGTGTTGCTCTGTTCTGCTTCATTTTCTGGATGACCCTGGGGACCACTGCGAGTGGAGGGAAGGCATATGTCAGCAGGCACGTCCAAGGGAAACTCATGGCATCTGTTTTGAGAGCAAGAGGATCCCATAGAACAAAATGGAGTGAGCTGATTGTTGAACCTGGACACAAAGAGATCGACCTGTGGGTAACCTCACATCTAAATAATTTGTGGAATACTTCCGGAAGGAGTTTCCACTCCCAGGCTTGAATTTGTTTCCTGCTGAAGAAATCAGCTTGCCAATTTAATACTCCCGGAATGTGAATAGCTGTTATGGACAGTGCTCTCCGCCCAGTGAAGAAGCCATGATACTTCCATCATTGCAGCCTTGCTGCGGGTTACACTCTGGTGATTGATGTAAGCCACTGTTGTGGCATTGTCTGTCTGGATCTTTATCAGGTGACACTTCAAGAGGGTTGTCCGGTGAGTTAGTGCTAGCCAGACTGTTCTGAGTTCCAGGATGTTTATCAGTAGAATCAATTCGTCCTAAGACCAAGTTCCTTGAGCTGATAGATTGCATTATACTGCTCCCCATCCTAATAGGGAAGCATCCGTTGTAATTATCTGGTGCTGTTGCAGCCGCCAAGACTCCCCCCTTTGAGAGGTTGTGATAGTCCATCCACCAATGGAGGGACTGGCGGGTGTCTGGATCCATCCTCATTTGGGTGGTTAGATTTACTCCGTCCCATTTTTGAAGCATGGCCAATTGAAGAGGCCTTGAGTGAAACTGAGCAAAAGGGATCACTTCCATGGTTGCGAATAGGGATCCCAGCACCTTCATGCAATAACGAATGCTGCAAGTTTGCTGATATGAGATGGAGAGTAGCTGTATGGTTCAATGTATCTTTTCCTATGGAAGTGATACTGTAAAATCTTCTGTGTCGAATATCATGCCCAGAAATGTTAGAGACTGACTTGGGTGCAGAGAAGATTTTCCTAAGTTGAGGATCCATCTGAAATTTTTGAGAGTCTCCATTATTAGATGCACTGCCTTTACTGCCAAATGAAAAGAAGAATTGGGATGTGTAGGTAGGAAACCTTGATATTGATTGATGCCAAATATTCTCCTTGAATCATTGCAGCGAAAACAGACCTCAGCATTTCCATCTTGAAATGATGAGTACTGACATACTTGTTTAGTCATTTTAGATCGAGAATAGGACAGAATTCACCATCCTTCTGGAAAACTATGAAAAGGTTGGAGTATAACCCCTGAAACCTCTGTTCCTTTTGGTATTGGGATAATGACTCCCTTCTGTATTAGGTTCTGTAAGCAGGATAGAAATGCCTGTCCCTTCATCTTGTCTTTGGGAACTCATGAGAGAGTCTCTTCATCTTGTCTCCTGCTGGATAAAAACATTTTTGGCTGCCACTGGCCTCTGTGTCAATTTTGGAATCGTGGTTTTGCTGATGACTGAGCAGTAGATCCAAATGAGCGAAATGTATTTTTCTGTGTGCAGAAGACTGCAATGACACTTCAGTAAAGGCTCAGAATTGCCAAGATTCCTGGGGTACTCCCCCGGAGGGGGAGGATGGACAAGGGCTCAGAATTGCTTTTGTCCCCTATCTCTCCCCGGTTGTCAAGCCTAAGCTTAGCTGTAGATATAGGCTGGCCCGAGGCCAACGTCCCTGCCTCCAGGAGAAGGACACTAGAAAAAAACTGCCTTCTTACTTCCTGAGCAAGGGGTAAAGCCCATAGAGAGAAGTCTGTTTTATCCTAGTGTCCCACCTCCTGTGGGAGGGAACTATACCCTTGGTCTTGTGTCCCCCAAGAGACCTTAGAGAAAACTGAATTGGCACAGCACTTTTAAAAATATTTGTTTTTTTTATAAATCAACACAATATAAGATATTACATTGTTAATATGCCAACTGTAATAAACATTTTTCCATAGCATGTAAAATTACTACTAGTACTAATCTTTCCTTTTGTAATATCACAGGTGTGGATACATGGAACAATTTGATATGACAGGAGACCATCATTGTGTACCAGCAAAAATGAAAAAAAAAAAATGGCCTATGACACTGCCCCAGTGACTAATCCAACGTTTCCAAATATTTGTATAAAATTGCTACTGTGCTTGCTCACTTCAGCAAAACTAAGAGGAACCGGAATCAAAGAGGACTGCGGTGGCTGTCAAGCACAGGAGACATCAGCAGCATAGAAAACTCCAGAGGCTGGAGCCTAACAGTGTCATCGGTGAGTATCACCCCCCAACCCCTTTCATATCACCCCTACACTATACAAGCCTATAGTTCTTAAAGAATTAATTTTTTTGTATTGTTATATTTATTTGCCTTTAATGTAAGATTTATTTGAGTTTTAGTGAGGTTAGTTTGCCTCAGTTCTTACTCAGGGCACATCTACAGAAATCATGGCACAATGAGCATGTGCAGTACAGAAAAATATGGAGCAGCTGATCTAAAAAAGGTATAGGTGTGAATAATTTTTCTCATAGGGTTATGGTACATTTGGGTATTTCCTGCAATCTCTTTATGTAAGGTTCAACATTTCTAGCCTAAAGTCATTTCAGAGTTTAGTCCTTATAGTTTCCTAATAAAACTCAGTCACATACCTGTAATGGAGAGCGTATTGTTATGCACTTGGTTCCTTCCACAGTATCAACCTGGCATACAATGTATCGCTCAACCCCGGATTCCAAATGGCTAACAGAATACAAACTCCGACCAACTTTATTTAAAGGTATCTTATCTGTATGTGAATGGTCCAAGGGTGCTAACAATGAGAAAAAAAAATTTTCTGTAAATTCTAAATAGCCAAACCTGTAGTACATTCCACAATTAAACTGGCTTCAAATTGCAGGGTAAAAAAAGACTGTCAAGTAGTACTAAAATGTAATATAAACTGCACAAACAGCTAGGTTATCTAGAATCTTAACATGTCTGAATTATTGGCTACCTTAAAAGAAATGAAATAGATGTTTTTATAACTAACCAACTGCACCAGAATGTAGTGTGATTTAGTGTATGCAAAGCAGCAATAAAATCAAGCCTTGAACATGCAGTAAAATGTCATGATTCATAAGTAAGATAATACAATACTGGATATATCATAGTAACAAGTAAAACAATTAAGAAATTATGTTTCTCCTAGAAGTTGGGCATGTTCATGTATGTTGATATGATAACACTTGTGAAATGTCAAGAATAAATTTTCTGGGGATTCTTTTACTCATAGAAATTTCATACAAGAATAATAACTTATTTACCCATGTGCTTAATAAAGAAAACTAGATTGCCTATAAAACATACTTAGCTGGATGTAGAAATGTTTACTGCTAAGGCTGGTCATTGCAGAAAACTGGTCAGTTTGGTTCTTTGACTGAACATAATCCATATTTAGACATTCCCCATCAGTTAAGTCTATTTTATTTGTTCCAGTCTCAATGTTTAATGCTTTGAAAGAGTCACTAGGAGACACAGAAATAGTCAATCCCAAACAGTTTTTGACCACAAATGGAGCCTGGTCGATTTTAAAGGCATCAGATGTTGTATTGGCTGCTTGAGTAAATGCCTAGAAAAAAACAAATCCAAGCAAATATATTTTTTGGCTGACCTTAGCTTGTAGGCAGAAGTATGCATTTAATTTATATACATATTGTAAACCTGTACCATAAAATTTCCATCATTCAGGAAAGCATTTGACAGTTTCAACAGTTGACAGAAATCTTAGGATAATCACAGAGGCTGTTCCTCAATGGGGTTCATTCACATAGGTTTTCCATTACATAAGCTTTAAACAGCATTTTCCTTTCTTTTAGAATAGAGCAGGCTTGACTAAAGTATATGGTGCATAAAGTAAATATATCTCTTCATTCATTTCAAAGGAGAAATGGGTGAGGCTCATACATTAGACAAACTGGGCACCTGGTCAAACCTAGTGGGGCCCCAGCATTGTCCCCTCAAACCTTCCCCCACCCCCAAATTCAAGGGGGCTTCTATCAGCATTAGTCACGGCGCTACTGCAGACTTACCCAGCTCTACTCTCCTCAAGTGCTGCTGATCAGGAACTAAGAGCAGGCTAGGGAGTGGCTCTTTCTGTCCAAGGTGGTTTTTAACTCCGCTCCTGATTAGCGACTGCAGCAGATGTCTGCTCTATTTGTATTTGAATTTACAATTTTGACAGGTCAAGTTTTATTAAAAGAAAAAAGTAGGGAGTTCCACAACTATCATTCTTTTAAACTGATGTGCAGAGATAAAGTGGATAAAACTGAAAACTAACAGACGTAGATAGCAAATGTGCTTTACTTCACTAACTGTATGTGATAAAAGCTGATACCGGACTGGAGTTTCCAAATGCTCTGCTATAGAGAAAATATGTTTCTGTGAACAGGATTTATTTCTACTAGAAGGAAAACCTAAATAGAAATCAATTAAAAAAATAAAAAAAAGATTAGTTTGTATAAATCTTACCTGGGCCAGGTTACTGAGAGTTACAATACCACATTTAGACAGGGTGATATTCATATGATCTTTTGAAAATATATTTATAATAGTTGTATATTCTGGTATTTTGTAAAGGTCATCTTCACCATCTGTTTCACAAAGTTGCTTCCTTAGTTTCTTTTTCATCTAAAATGTAATCATTTAAAAGGCAAAAGAAAAAAATTAGTCTTATCATTTAGTTCAGTTTAGAAATCCCAATTTTGCTACATATTTGTATTTCTTTCAGAGGAATAAGCTGCAAGCTGTTTTTTCCAAAAATGCAATCACCAGCCTCAAACAGTAATTTGCCCATCTAATTGTCACTGTTAAATACATTATTTTTACAATATAAATTATTTACAGCCATGTTATCACAGAAGCCCCTCCTTTCTCCTACTTCCTCTTCAGCTGATCTGTTTAGATTCTTCTGCCACTGTCTTGACCAGTGGCTTGAAAATTCTGAAAAAACTTAATAGAAAGTAGCAGGTGGGTAGTAGCTTTTTGAGGTTGAACACCTGCAGGTTTCTGATTGTCTTTACAGAATTCCCAAGTATTAGTCCAGAGGTGTTCAAATCTGACATGAGGTCTCACCAACTGTGCATGTTTTGTGGATATTCACACTGCAGCACAGGTGGTTCTTTCAGATTTCACATCATTTTAATGACCCACCAGTGCTGCTGTGTGGATATCCACAGAACATGCACTGTTGGTGAGGCCTGAAGACAGATTTGAGAACCATTTCCCTGGTTTAGGATTACAGACTAGACTTCTGAAGAGGAAGTAGGTAAGAGGTAGAGAAGGAGCTTCAGCAGTAAATTGGATGTAAATTGAAAAGGATGGAAACTAGTAAATACTATATACTGCAAACTCATTTATTTAACAGTACCAAAGAGACAGGCAAATACCAGTTGGTGACAAAACAGTTTCTATAAAAGGTATCAGAGATGAAATCTCACTATTTCTAAATACAAAATCCAAGGAACCCAAAGCAATGTCCTCATCATGTGTGACTTAACCTTGCTTCTTTCTTTTATATTTCAGAATTCTCAAGTCTGGGGATGAAGTCAGTGGCAGAGGATTCCACACTGATCAGCTAAAGGGGAAGTAGGAGAGAGAGAGAAGTGGCTACTGTAGGAAACTCTCTGCAAATTAAAAAGCACTGGAAATAACTGAATATATTTCTAACGCAAAACTAATTAATTTAACAGTGGCATTAATATGGGCAAATATCTGTTGCAGCCTGAACTGTTTCTTTAAGCATTTTTACCCCTCTTCCATATACTTTCCACACCTCCACTTTAGTAGTTCTCATTGGTAGCTCTCTCTCAGTCTGCCTGCCTTTACTTAACTTCTTTCTTGCCTCAGTAAGCTGTCCTTACATTGGATTAACTAAAATCATTCTCATATGAGGTAGTTTTCAAGGCGGTTTTCTGCTAGTGTTCTGCACAGAGGCAAACCAGTGACAAACAGCACTTTGTAAGTTCTGAATTAACTTAAGTTGTTGCCAAACTGCTACTGCTTAAAAATAAGTCCCGTTATCTTAGTACTTGACAATACTTGTGCCCATACCTTTGTGTGATACTGTGGTAGAGATGTAAGGGAATAGAGGATCTGACTGACTAGGTGCTTAGGAAAAATGTGGGCAAAAACCTGCCTCATGTGTTACTGCTCTAAGAGGTTCTGAAATTTGCCTAGGCATAACATTACCTTGACTCCAAGACTCCAGGGCCTAAATTCATCACTTTTTTCAATTTCCAGTGGTTCTAGCAGTGGTTCCCACACACCAAACACTTCATTGTAACAATGAACCTGAAAATGTAAAATACAGAGTATGAAAGCACATTTTTCTAAACTGAATTCAATACTTTGCCAGTTATTAAGGGTTAAAATCTTTAATTACTCACATCCTTAAACTGGACAAACAAGGGTTTTTTGTCAATCAATCTAAATAACTGGGAATGTGTATAGAGTGGTGCTATAATAGATAGAGTATAGAAAACTCCTTGTAAATTCTAATAAAATTGCCAAAAAATATATACACTGTAATTCCGTAAAAACAGTCAGTCTCTTAAGTCCATTCAAAGTCCCAAAGATGAAGTAAATGCAGCTCTTTTCAACTTGTAGTGTATCTCAAGACACTCAATATGTAGCATCAAACCTAAAATATAAAAGAGCGCAAAACAAAGCACAGATAGTGCCTTATCAAAAATACCATGAATACAAATAGACTCAAAGAGGAACCCCAATAGAAAAGGAGAAAAAAGGGGGTACAATGAACACCAAAATACTGTGTTAAAACAAATCCCCAATAGTGGTGAGGCTCACCAAATGGGAGAGATAAATGGCCTTTAAATATGAAGCACTTTAGGACACTTTAGTCTATTGATAGTAGCGTCAGGAATGATATCCCCAAATAGAAATAACCAAT
>JAKJJM010134520.1:0-10977 GCA_021901965.1 Pipa carvalhoi
ATCTGCTTCACATGAAACATCTAATGGGGGGAAACACTTCTCACTAAGGTATAGTACTGCATATGTAAAGATGTAATCTGACTATAGTTCTCCTTTAATAAAATGGCCTAAACTTTATACATCAGTTGCCATTGGTCTTAAAACACTGAGCAACTGGGGCAAAAATGGGCACAGAGATAACACGCGTAAAAATGATTCAGACATCAACCAGTAATACCTAGGTATGGTGGAGAGCCTTCCTTTCTAGGAAATATGGCTGTTTCCCAAGTACCTCTGTCTGTGTACTGAGTAAAGTACGAAATTCCAATAGAAAAACAGCGGAAACAGGTAGTGTGCTACCAAAAGTATTTATTACCGAGCTGCATTACATGTTTCGGGCACACCACCCTTTATTAAATGACCTGCTTTCTCTGTTTCTCTATTGGAATTTTGGACGTGTAGAAATAGTCAGCGATAACACATGGGAGAAAATGGTCAGCGATAACATGTCAGTAAAAATGGTTAGTGATAATAACACATGGGTAAAATTAAACACAGAACTAGTTTGTGTCCAATTTTTTAACAAAGTACCAGAAAAAGAATAATACCAAAGCTACTTTGTGCTCATTTTTGACATTAATACAAATGTGACGCACTCTCTCCTTTTAGTAGGAACATCTTGTGTTATCATTTTTCCTACAGGATCACTAATAGACAAGCCATGCAAAAGCGTTGATAAGAATGGGATGCAGAGAACATGCTGCTTTCACTTATGCCTCCCTGCCTGCATTTCGCTATGTGTTAATTTGCCACTATAAATGATAACTAAAAAAGAAAACAAATCTTCCAGACAACAATTAGAAAGCTCAGCTCTAGAAAACAATAACTCAAAATGGCGACAATAGCGATCCAGCCTCGTTTTTATTCTTATTAGCCACGCCCCTCCCTCTCGGCTAACACCACCTCATGCTCCTCCCTTTCCGTTCTTTACCAATCCGAACGTTAATTATAGGACTTTACAAGTACATTATCTGGGGAGTTTATCGTCCTGTCAATGTGTATTTCGGTTTGCTGAAACCTGACCCGACACAGATAAATAAAGTTTATATGACAGAGCCAAAATGTACATGTTACTTCGTCCACCGTTTGACTGGTAACAGTGTTGATTTAGCCTGCAGGCGCAGACTCTGGCGGGTCACTCACCCGAGGCTAGTGCACAGTGGTACGTTCCACCCCGTTTCCAGCCCCCTATGACGCGTATGTGACGCGCTCCGGCCTCTCTCTCTCCTGGTTGTCGAGCGGCACAGGGGAATTTTTTTTTCGGACGAAGTCTCTGTTTGATTCTTCCTTAACGTCAGTCCCCAGTCTCCGGCCCGATTCCTTGCTGCCTTACATTCGGTAAGCGTCTGCGCTCATTTCAATGTCCCTCTTTTTTTTTTTTTTTTGTCGTGTCAGACATGTTGCGCCTCGCCCGGGATTCATAGAACAATTGAGGCGGTGGATAGTGTGAGCTGAGCCTGTACGTTCCCTGCATTGTATTCTCTCAGTGGCTCGGCTTGTATTGTCAGTGTGTCTCCATCCTTCCCTTGTGCTGTTGTGTTAGGGAGACATAAGGGCCCTGCCTGAATAAGGGAGTTGTAGTATTGTTAGTACCCAGGGCAGCTCCCTGTCTCAGGCGAGCCTGATTTAATACTGTGTATTGGAATGTGACCAGGGAATAATAAATAGGAATGCGGGCTGTGCTTTCCTTTCATAGCCTTAAAGGAACTGAAATACCAGGTAAAAAGAGAAATCATTTGGATAGAGTTGAGTTATTCTAACTACATTGTATTGATAAAAATCTTAGCTCTGATTTGTATTGCTTTCTTTATCCTCTTGGCTAGTTGCAACCATCCTTATCGGTAATGTAACCTTACGCCTGCTCTATGCCGTTTTCTAGAGAACTTCAGTAGTTGCTATATATGTATGAGGTGCTCCAGTAAAGCCAGTGTGTCAAATATGGCTGCAACCATTTATGAGAAGAGTACGAAGCAACAAAAGGATCACAAATACAACTTCTAAGAAGAAACTTTAACATTACAGCATAGCTGTAAGGGTTAGGGGTGATCCTAAATACTTAATGTCATTCTTTGTATTGTAGTTCTATTCATTTATAGAGCACCGATATATTATGCAGCGCTTTACAGAGATTTATAATTCACTTCAGTCCCTGCCCTGTGGAGCTTACAATCTAATTTCTTTATTCAGTCACACACACACACACAATGTATGTTTTTGGTTTGTGGGAAGAAACCGAAGTGTTCATTGGAAATCCACACAGGTGTGGGGAGAACATATAAACTCCATGCAGATGAAGTCTTGGGGAGAATTGAACCCAGCAGGGCAGCAGTGTTAACCACTGAGCCACCACACTGCCCTCCAGCGCTGCCTCCTTTCTCAACACTGCTACTCTTCTCTGTGCAGACTTCGATAATTTTCATTTCCTGCTTCCTCTTTAAATTCTGCAAGCTCAGAAGCAGTATTGTATCAGAATTCTGTTTCTGCGCGTGCTCTGCTTGCTGAATTTCAAGTAACTGTCCTTTAGCGCAATAACTATTCCTAAAAGCCAAGTTGTACAAATACCTCATACCAACCTACTTCATGAACATGTTGTCTTTCTAGGAATCTGAGATTACTTGCATTTGATTGTGACAGTTTTAATTGTGGGTAAACTTAGTTACCTAAAAGTTTTAGATTTTGGATATAACTAGTTCTGCCCTAATGTACATGCAAGGTGTTTGTATGTATATTTTTATTTATAAAGCGCCACAGAGTTACGCAGCGCTGTACAATCCAACAATATAATTATAATACAGACAAGGGAAGTGCGTAACAAAGATCAAGTGAAGTAAATTACAAGCATATAATCAAGAAAATACATCACTCTAAGTGCCAGGTCATGATTGAGGTGTGACACTGTACTCTGTGGTCTTGCCTTGAGATCACTGGCTTCTTTTTGAAAAGATATATATATATATATAATTTTTTTCCCCCCAAGTGGCAAATTTTGAGAAAAAGCTTAAAAAATACAAAGAACAAAACAAACTCCCCCCCCAATGGAAACACATATTGCTAGACTGCAAAAAATGAATTCAAACATTGATCCCATCCAGCAAAAAGTAACCTAAAGCAATCATGAATTCAACTTTCTGGGCACTTATTTTGTGCCTGCGGAATGTGAGTACCAGTAGGAGTGTTGGTTATGCTCCACCAACATTAACTTGGAGGTGTGGCCAAGATCAGAATTTCTGTGGTATAAGGGAAGTGCATTGACATTACATAGTTGACATTCATTGGTTGGTTTAGATGACTTTATCTAATCATTCTTATAACCCCTTTTCTCTTTTTGTTTAGGGCATCTTTTTTATGAATAATCAAAAGCAACAAAAGCCAACGCTATCTGGCCAGCGTTTTAAAACCCGAAAAAGAGGCAAGTGGCACTTTATATTTTTTGTCTTAATATGGAGAACACATTTGTAATCTTTTTTTTTTTTTTTTAATTTAGCTGTACATGCCTTATTGTGCTGCAGATAAAAGCCTGTCTGCTACAGCAGCTCTTCATCAAGGTTGAGAGCATGAAAAATCTCCCTGTTTTGTTAATGTAAAATAATGCTTTACCATAAGCCCAGAAACAGCACACTGGCCAAAATGTTATAGCCTTTGCATGCTTTTCTGCCTGTTTATGTTATGTATACCATAAAGATGGTACTGGGGAATTATTTAGAAATCGAACTATTAAAGCATGTGCATACTTTTCATTTCACTTCTACTGTAGATGAAAAGGAGAGGTTTGACCCTACTCAATTCCAAGACTGTATTATTCAAGGCTTAAATGAAACTGGCAAAGATTTGGAAGCAGTAGCAAAATTCCTTGATGCTTCAGGAGCAAAGCTTGACTATCGGCGCTATGCAGAAACACTTTTTGACATCCTGGTGGCTGGTGGAATGCTGGGTAAGAGTTCTCTGATTTGCACAGTGTATGTAGTTTTTATGTAAGCGTGAAAGGAAAGGAATATTCTGTGCTTACACCAAGCATTGAGATTTTCAATTTCATTTGCAGTGAAAAAGTCAGTGGAGCATCTCTTGCATGTTGGATTTTGGTCATGGCATTATCAAGCCTACACAGAATTCATAAAACTTTGACTAGAGTGAGTCCTGGTTGAGTGTCCAACTCCAAAGGCATGTCTGTCGCATGCTGAAAAAGAAAATTGGATTGTATTGTATAGCTGATGTTTATGCAATTTCTTAATATTCTTAATTAATATTAAGAATTTTTTTTTATAGGAAGTGATGTCGGATGGCATTAAACTAAACCTTAACATCCAGTTGCCCATAAGGGGGTGCAAGTGTCAATATCAGCTAGTCAAAACGCACCAAAGCATGCTGCAGATTTGTCGGGTAGTACGTGTCTGATATCAATGTCTATGCATAAATGTAATGTTAATTTAGAAAGAGAAATCTGACTCCACAAAATAAACATACTGGATATGTTCACCCTGGATTAATCTAAATATAGAAAAAAAAGCAGGGGTTCGTGCTGCATAAAGTAGAAA
Source organism: Pipa carvalhoi (assembly GCA_021901965.1). Lineage (NCBI taxonomy): Eukaryota > Metazoa > Chordata > Amphibia > Anura > Pipidae > Pipa > Pipa carvalhoi. Next base: position 4,572 of record JAKJJM010134520.1, read on the forward strand.
TGCTAAAAATGTTTTGTGCCATCTTCACACACGTGCGGGAGAAGCAGCGGGAATGATAGTCCAACAGGCTCACACAAAACTCAATAGTGTGAAAAAGGCCATAAAGATTAGCAGATCATTAACTACATGAACTGGCTCTTTGCGTTATGTGCGTATAGAAATAGCATTGTGACAGAAATCTTTCCCTGATGTTTCCAATAGTCTGAGGCTACCAACAATTGAAGAGGTAGGCTTAGTTAAAAGGTATGTAAAGTTTGGATAAAATATTACTGACATGTATACATATAGAAAGCCAACTTAAACATTAAAATGTAAAAATGATTTAGGGATCAGTAGTTCTTGCCTCTTGTTTAAACAGCCCTGCTTCCCCAGCCCTTCTATGTACAGTGTCTTCCTTGCCACTCCGTACCCAGACTGCCAAATCCCCCCCCCCCCTTCCGTCTCCTTATGTAAAAAGCCTGTTCCTAACACTTGAGCATGCGCAGATAAGACCTGTCTGACCACCTGTGCGGTCGGCTGTGGAGAGAAAAGCCAGGTAGAGGAGGGGGCGTGGCTCTCCCCTTCCAAGGAAGTGCTGCACGGGGAGGGAGCAGTTACAGGGGGATATTGAGCTCTGCTGAAAGAAGAGGTGAGTCAGGAATTTCTTAATCGTTATTTGGCTTGATAATAGGTAAGTAGAGCTCTTTATTGCCATGGTTTACTTATCCTTTAAGGCACTATGGGGGGAAAGTGGTATTAACATAAAAAATAGATGCAAAATACTTTGCGTACATTTATTAGAAATGCATCGTTCACTTTGCGTACATTTTGTACCATGTGAGTGTGTTTTTGTGCAAATCAGTGTTTAAGACCAGGTGCAACTGATGTATGAAGGTTAGAATGATTTTAAGGCCTATTATAAGAAGTAAAACGCCTACTTGAACCCTGGCGTTAGAGAAGCAGTTACGCATTTGTCTAAAAAAAAAAAAATTTACCATTTGTGTACAGCTAACATGTGGACATAAATGGAATTGCTAACCTTTTTCTTTTTTTTATTTATTTTTTTTTTTTTTTACACAAACCAGTAATTTAAAAAACAAGACATGAATTGCTAACATTTTTATGCAAAAATTGAAGTTCTCATTAGGTGTGTTTTTAATGGGGAAATAGCAGTTATTTTTACCATAGGCTACAATACTACACTTCACATGGTGCACAGCACTATATTGTGTATTCTGCACATTGGGTGTTCTATGTTGGGCTCTTAGTGAGCCAATAAGTTGAGTCCCCAAGTAATGCGCACTCTTCAGTGAACAACCTGACTCCCATTCAGATGTGCCAAGGTGACTGCAGGGTGCTTGTTATAAGGAAGAAAATAAACATGGCTCTTCTCTACATGGGAATAGGGATATCCTAGGTTGAGGGTTTAGCACTAAGGCTCCATGGTATGTGAATCCCAAGAGATATTATTTCCCTTGCTAATCCCCCTTTTCCAAAGTAAGGACATGCCTTCTTGTGCCCTAAAATATGTATTGTAAAATTGCTAATCCGAGCATGCTTGTTGTTCACAGCACCAGGTGGAACTTTGGCCGATGACGTGATTCGTACTGATGTCTGTGTTTTTTCAGCACAAGAAGACTTAGAGACCATGCAAGCATTTGCTCAGGTATGGCTATTCCACATGTTACACTTTGTAATGAGTTTGTATAAATTTAATTTGGAAATACCTACCCTCAAATGTTCATAATCTTACTAATGTGAAATGGCAAATGTGGTTCTTTTGTGCATAAGATTCTTTGCACATAATTTCTTTAATACTCATGAATAAAAGCTGATATAGTGATTTCCACAAGATAAACATTCTTCAGATGTAGAACAATTCTATCATTCTAAAACTACAATGCTTCTATATAAAAATGTGTTTACCTGCTGCAAGTAGGATGGTAACACTAGCTATTCAATAATCAGAAAAGGCCAACAATCCCTAATATTAAAGCTACTTCTTGTCTTTAAACAGTTATTCTCGCAGTGCTAATTTTATTCATCTTTTAAGGTTTTTAATAAGTTAATCAGACGTTACAAGTACCTGGAGAAAGGCTTTGAAGAAGAGGTCAAAAAGGTAATGTTTTAATTAACATGATATATCTACTAAAGCCTAAAACAATGACCTTTTTGGGCTGCTTTACAACGGCAACTACTGTGCAACTTTAGAAGCTATTTATTTGTTCCTTTGAGATAGTTTATCCAGAGCAGTGACTCCTACAGTTACAGCTAATGGAATGTGACTATAGCTTAAAAAATGCCTTCTAAATGGAAGTTACAGACCATGCAGCCATATTTGAATGGTGCTTAAACTGGAAATTGGAGCATGACCTCTTAACAAGCCTTTTGACTTTTATGCCCTATAATTTCATATTGTAACTTGAATGTTGTGTTTTGTTTTTTTTTTTTTTAATCCTAGGTTACCATTTAAACCCACTCCTTTTCTTACAGCTGTTGCTTTTCCTGAAAGGTTTTTCAGAATCTGAGAGAAATAAACTGGCCATGCTGACTGGAATTCTTTTGGCTAATGGGAATCTTTCTGCATCAATTCTCAACAGTCTATACAATGAAAATTTGGTCAAAGAAGGTAAATGGGGAGGAGGTCTGTGTACAGCAGGCACCACAACATTCTGTGCCAATAGTCAATCAAAAAAAATCATTGCTATGGTTTTGTTTGTTGGGGCCCTGACAGTTCTTCCTTCCTTTTAGGTGTATCTGCAGCATTTGCAGTAAAGCTCTTTAAATCCTGGATTAATGAAAAAGATATCAATGCAGTTGCTGGGAGCCTTCGGAAAGTAAATATGGATAACAGGCTAATGGTATGGTTGAAGTCTTCGGGCCTATAATAATAATACAAATTGGAGTTATAACTGGAGAATTAACAGTGAGGCTTTTTTTTTTAGGAGCTTTTTCCTGCAAACAAGCAGAGTGTGGAACATTTCACTAAATACTTCACTGATGCAGGACTGAAAGAGTTGTCTGAATATGTGCGGAACCAGCAGACAATTGGCGCTCGCAAAGAGCTTCATAAAGAGCTTCAAGAAATGATGTCACGCGGCGAGCCTCTTAAAGAGGTGAGACTGTGTGGGGCTTCCCTAGGCTGTTCACATGTTACTGTGGAGAGAGCGGGTTCCCAAATCATTTAAGGTTTGTGGAAATATCGCTCAGACTTTTGTAGTCATTTCCTGCCATTTCACAATACAGTGGCTGAATGTGGAATTATCCAGTTTCCTATATAATCTAATCTGTACAGCTACATTATTTTTACTTGGAAGTGTCTGGGGTTGTTGCTTGTGTACATTAGTAAATGTGTTTAGAGTGTCAAGTACATTATTCACGCTTTTTTTTTGTTTTTTTAATAAAGATAAGCATGTATGTAAAGGATGAAATGAAGAAGAATAACATCTCTGAGCAAACAGTTATCGGAATCTTATGGTCCAGTATAATGAGTTGTGTGGAGTGGAACAAAAAGGAGGAGTTGGTTACAGAGCAGGCCATCAAACACTTGAAGGTAAAGAAACTGGAAAAGTCTTAGTTGCATTGGTTCAATCTTTAGTTTGAATAAAACCTTTAGCTGTGCTTGACCTGACTTCTTCTATTCACAGCAATACAGCCCCCTCCTTGCTGCCTTTACTTCTCAAGGTCACTCAGAACTGACTTTGCTGCTGAAAATTCAAGAGTATTGTTATGACAACATTCATTTCATGAAGTCCTTCCAGAAAATTGTTGTTCTTTTTTATAAAGGTGAGGTTTTATTTGATTACTTCTTAAAGGCCCACTAACACCAGATAAATATACCCTTATTTTCATACTGCACTTGTAAAAATGTAACCATGTAAGTTGACTCGATGGATTTTTGTTTACTTTCATGGCTTGATCGCAGCCATGTTGTATGTGTTGGTGAAACAAACTCCACCCAATCCCATTGTTTTCTATAGAGCAGTAGATGTACATATTCATGAAGTGTGATAGAAACAAGGACTAAATAGCAGGGACCAAAGAAAGTAGTATAGTCATTGTGCTTTATTCCTGCAGCATGACGTTTTCTCAAATGAAAAAAGGGCAATTTGCCCAAAACATATGGTGATGCAGGAATAAAGAAGAGGTGAAAATTTCCCTACATTTTTGTAAAAGCCCCTTTCTCCTACCACAGTGTGAGCACACGCGCACTTCTGTTGTAGCTGCAAAGCGTGCGTGCCTTGAAGACTCACTTCAAATTCCAACCCCCAAAGGTTCCATTCTTATTGTGAATACAGGAATATGAAAAAAAAATATACAAAATGTAGTTATAAAGGCCAAACTAAATTGGCATAAGTGTAGAATCTCCTGAACAGGTTTGAAGTGAAAAGCATCCCAAGTACAGTGTGTTTGTACAACAATTTTATCTGTATTTTCATTCCTTGTGGCTGTTATGTTTATTAAAAAAATAAAACTGGATTGTAGCCCACAGCATTGCCAGTTAGTTAAGATTTGACCCATGGTGCCCCTGACCTTATAATACTTAAATCTCTGAGTTACTATCGCCCCCAAAATGTATTTATTTTTTTAAAACAGTTCTTGTAACAAAATGTACTAAACATTCTGCTGCACCTCCAAATTTACATCACCATTGACTATGAAGTATGTTTTACTGCGTTATTTTAAAACCTGTTGTGTGTAAATGCACCACCTGCTAAAATGTAAGCCAGTCCACACCTTCCCCTTCCTAAACATCTGATGCCTGCACATAGTAATTCCTATACATGGCCATGCAGACAAAATAATGCATGTTTGTCAATGCGCAAGAAAGGGTATTACCTAGAATGTAAAGGAACACAAGTAAAATGCATATTTGTGAGTAAAAGGTTGTTGCATACAGGGCTGCTTCTCTAACCACTTTTGTTAACTCAAGGTGTTTTGTTTTCAAACGTGTCCTCTAACATATGTTTTGTAGCTGAAGTACTGAGTGAAGAGCCAATTCTGAGGTGGTACAAGGATGCACATCTGGCAAAAGGGAAAAGTGTGTTTCTGGAACAAATGAAAAAATTTGTTGAATGGCTTAAGAATGCAGAAGAAGGTAATCTTGCATACAGTTTTTTATTTATTTATTTTTTATAAACAAAGGGTCATAGCACTGTATATGTAATATTTATTATGTGCAATAACAGCCATATTCTTGCATTATAGTATTATTCATCAAGCTGTGTGTTATAGTTTGTTTTTTATATTATAGTCTAAGTCTGCATATTATAGTTTGTTTCGTTTATGCACTTTAAGATTGCTGCTTAAATATCGTTGTACATGTGCAATGACAATAAAAGGTATCGTATCGGTATCAGTCTGGGTTGAGAAATTTATGTAGTGTTAGTGTGTAGGCATGGCAAGCAGTAAATTGAATCCATTTTAGGGAAAGGGGCTTTAAAGTGCACCTGTCAGCTTGTCCCGATTTGAAGCTGTGGGAGCCACCATCTTGTGCCCAACCTGCCAATCAGCGCCTCCTTCTATAGCCTTTCTATCCGACAAGCCTGCAGTGTCGACAATGTTTCAAGTTGACAGTTGCACTTTAAGGATAAAGTAGAAAATTGCTATTTGTATTGTTTCTATGCAGTACTTGCAAAAATGTCCCATTTGAAGCTAAATTCATGACTTTATATACAATATGCTTTTGTGTGTGTTTAACTGGCTGTTGAATCTTTCTCTGTTAGATTGCAGCCAAATTGAGCTTTGTGCGCCACTACATGTATATCTAAAGTTCCATAGGAAGCATTAGTTTTGGGTGGGGTTTGTTTACTTAACAGATGAAAAAAAAATTGCAACCATAAGAGTAACTGAATAAAAATCAGAATTTTTTTTCTCTTTAGAGTCTGAGTCTGAGACTGAAGAAGGTGATTAAACTGGCAGTGAGGAAACAAGGAGCTGTAGATAAATCCATATCCTATTATGTGTCCTGATTATTACATCTTACCTCCTGTATCAAGCATGATATAAGGGCTTTCATCTTCCCAACCCCCACTCACTACAGTTGAGACATTTTTTTTTTTTTTTTCCCTCTAACCATGTTTTAAATAGCAATGAAATGTCTAGATTCATTTACTTTTTTTCCCCCTTCTACCTCCTGTATTTTCTACTGTAATGTAATTTAAGGCCTTTGAAAAAATAAGTTCATTTTATTCCTTGTTTTTTCTATTAAAAATAAAACTTAAAATCAATGAATTTGGTAAACTATTTCCAATGAATTAGTCCAAAGTGAGAATTTTTTTTTTTTTTTTTTGAATGAGCGGGGCACTTCCACATGTTTTGTGGGGAAGTAAATTACCACACATTAATAAATCTATTTAATATTTCATTAGTTCTGCTTGCATTTTGCAATTTTTTTTGGGAGGGGGGGGGGGGGGTTGGTGTTTAC
>JAKJJM010134625.1:0-12380 GCA_021901965.1 Pipa carvalhoi
AGCAATACAAGTGTAGTATCACAAGGATAGTTCACATAAGTGCTAAGTTGTGGATGACACATGAGGTTGGAGGTCCCTGCCCCGAAGAGCTTACAGTCTAAATAGTTTTGTGTCAGAGAACTCATAGAACAAAGAATTTCTAACAATTTGATTCGAGTTACATATGTTAATGATACACATTTGGCTTTGAGTAATTTGTAGTTATTTTAACAAACACGACCAAATGAATTTGAAACTAATTTTACAGAAACAATGTGCTTTTTAAAGGGGAGGTTTCATTAGTTATGCTGAAACAAACATTTTTATAATATCATTTTAATATTTTATTTTTATGCTATTATCTCCTGTATTGTTGTGAAAGTATATTCCAATTGTTGCAACCTGCACTTCCATAAAAAGAAAGTTACCTTACTTTATAGCAATTGCAGTAGGGATTCTGCCAAGATCAATTGGCCTTCGGAAGCCAGAGAATTCAGTAAATGACAGTAAATTGGAAAATGTTTACTATATTACTATAACTATATATTACTATAAGTATATAGTATTAATACTATAAATATACTGGGAAGTAGTAATTTAGTTCCATAAATGTGGAAAAAGATTTATCAGAATATTGAATCACTAATTCTAGCATTTCAATTCCAACTATTAATATATGTTTTATCGGTTCGAACCAAAATGGCAAAACTGAACTGAACTGGAAAATGATTGAAACATTTCTCATAACTTTGGTTGCAGCTAAATAGGGTAATATAAACACAGGGTTGAATTTTCCTGCCTCAGAGCATCATGGATACTTTTCATTTGCTTAGATCACCCTCTATAGTTTCCATGTGCTGTTTATACATGGTTCCTCGCTACCAAACACAAGCATTGAGGCTTTAAGTGTTGGATCTGCTCAGATTTTTTTTTGAGAAAAGATGAAGAGGGAATGTGTGGGTGGGTGTAAGCCCAGCCATGTCTGTGTGTTTGATTTTTTTTTTAATTTGTTTAAGAGGTGAAGGTGTTCTCATGTAAGTTTAATCTCTGCTGACTCAACTTCTCCCTGTACAGTGACTACTGAACAAAGAGCTGTCTCATCTACCCAGACTCCTCTCCTAGCAGCTATGGAACATTTCAATGCATCCGACATCGTTCAGAGTAAAATACATTTATGGGTTAAGTAGATCCAAATGTTTTACCTAAGAACCTGATCATACAAGCTTGAAAATCATTCTAAGTATTAAGCTACGGGAGTACATCCTTATTTAAGTGTTGCTGGGTCACAGACTGCTTCTGGATTCTGGTCAGAATGTCTATGTGAAATAATTACAGTCATTTAAAACTAACAATAACAAATAAAGACATCAAATTAAAAAGTCACTCTACTGACGATGCCAGGGTAACAAAGTTTAAATGAATGAGAAATGTATTAGCGATCACAAAGAAGGTAATCCTTATAAACTGATGCACCCACCTCTGGATTAAGTTAATTCATTTTTACTGAACGCTGCCTTAACGTTTAAAGATTTAACTTTTGCTTATAGTGGAGTTGCACAGTAACAAGGAAGCAAATGATTGAATGAAGAAGGTAAAGGAACAGTGTAATTATACAGTCATTTGGCAGGAACTGGGTAACATAGAAAAACAGAGATGCTTTCTGCTAGGTAATTGAATTCCCACAATTCACAGCCAGCCAAAGAATGGTTGAGGATTCTGGGAGTTGTAGTTTACAACAGCTGGACAGCATTCTGAGTGCCTATAGATGCTTAAAATTCCTGTGATCACCCTAGGCTAGCAAATGTAACTCATTTTTTTTTAAATTCAGGTTACAAAACAACTGCAAGCAAATAAATATTTTTACACTTGAAATTAAAAAACTTTACAAAGTTGTTCATTCATTTTTGTTACATCCCAAACATACATATGTATAGAAATAAAGTCTGAAATAAGTTCTAAACTACAACTCCCAGCATCCAGTGTTAAGCAGCTAAAGTTAAAAATTCATCTTCTGTTTCAGTCAGAAAAATATTTGTTCTTTTTTTAAGAAAAATGTACAAATTTAATTTCTTTTTTTTTTTTTTTTTACTATACAGTTTCATTTGGAGACAAAATGAATAGTGCCATTAAAATTTGCAATGAAACGTTTATTCACTTGAAAAGGAATGAAATACCTCAGAGTTATATTTTGAGTTCAGCATTCCACTGAGGTCTTTTTTGGGGGCCTATTTCCAGTACTACAGTAACCGGTCTCCTGTTTCTAGCAGCTTTTAAACCAATCAAGAAATGATTAGGAATTGATTTCTGTCACTAATATACACTTTTAAACAAGTAACAGAGTTTGTTAGGTTAAAATGGGGGGAACAGTCATATTGTCATTAGCCAGATAATTTATATGGAGTAATATAATATAATATAACATCACATAATATAATGTAATTAATTTTAAGATAAAATTAATGATCCAATAAAACTAGATGTATTTGTAAAAAAAAAAATGTCAAAAAATTGTTAACTCACCAGAAAGTGGTTAGAAGCAGCTGAATAACTCAGTAGGATTCTTGTTCTGAGCCAAAATTCCAGCTCCTTTCCATCTTCCTCAAATACAGGCTTGAACGGACTGGGATGACTGGCTGGCTTTCACTGACTTGTTTGTTCCTTCAGTTGAAGGGCTGCTAAATGGGCCCTCCCTCTTAATTCAAGGTAGTCTCTTAGAACTTCCCCACCTAGGTATTCCATGGCCCCTTACTGCTTCCTCAAGGTTCAGGGCACTGAGACAGAATAGAACTATTTAAAGCTACTGTACATTAGGAGAATGTGAATAAACTGCTCCTTTCAGAATGTATCAGTACACATACACTTTGCTTTTCCAACAGCAAAAAATAAAAAAATGATTCTGTGAACAAGATGGAGGAAGATAGAAAAATAGACCAACAACAGAATGGACATATGGGAGTGCATGAACCATTGTTACACTATACAGTAGTTGCAAATGTCTGTGATTTGCCACTGTTTTTTTTTTTTCATGTAGAGGGATCAGTGGTACATTCCTGGCTATTACTATTTTGTTTTTCAAAAACATACAAAGTGCCCTGAAAACATACATGTAAATACCCACTCAGCTATCTAGATGTCAAAGGCCTAAAATACTACCTACTCGATTCCAGGATCAGCACCAAGGCTCCCATCCCTCTGTAGTGCCACACCCTCCTGCGCCCCCAGACCAAATAAAGTGAAACTTACTGGAATCCACATGGTGCCAGGTGCAATTGTTGGGGCGCTGGCTGTGGGAGCAGTGATCATGACAATTCAGCCGAACCCCCTGGTTGCCCAAACCTGGGTCTCTCTATGGAAATCTGCCACTCTGCAAGGCATTATAGGTCTCTATGGGGCAATTTATGGCTTTGCTGGACAATCCTGGGCTCTGCAGGACAATACAGGCACTGTAGGACCACAGTGGGGAGCTTGAGCCCAGAGATTTAAAACTTGAGGTAACACAATGTTAGGGGGGAGAGGGGGCAACAGGGCTTCATGGGGTCAGTGGAAGCTATGTGGAGGCTGTGCGGGGTAAGGGGATGCTGGGACATTTGACAGTCCGAGCGCCAAATACAAGGCAATGGGGGCTATGTAGGGTTAGATGAATGGCAATGGGGGCTTGGGACACTTGCTGCAGCTGATTATACTATAAAGAGAGGCAGTATGATGTTACTCTCCAGGGCCCATTTATGGGGATACCAACTGGGCAACTGAAGAAAAAAGAAGCTAAAGTAAATTCTATATTTCATATGGCTTAATAAATATGCCTGTATGTGTATGTAGATTTAGTACATGCATGAAATCCAGGGTAGAATTGAACACAGAACCTAGCGCTGCGAGACAGCAGTTCTAAACACTGAGCCACCACACTGTCCAACTCTTGGAGACCTTTACACAGAAGGGCAGTAGACTAAACCTAAGGGGCCATACACTTACTCTGCTGCCAGTGGAGAAGATGTTTAGGATGAGCAAACATCTGTGAGCCCCTACTTACCAGTGCAATGTGGCTATCTTAGAATAAAAATCAAAGGCATTGAAATCCCTCAATGTTTTTTTCACATGAAAATTCTAAAAAAGCCCACAATCTCTCATCATTACAGGAAAATGTGTAAGTGGTCTTCCATAAGGGTGTTTAGACAGTGTGGCTCACATTGCAAGAACTTTCTATTCAAAACATATTCACAAACCTTACGGACCCCTGTATTTACTTGTGGTGATCAGTTGTGTTATTGTTGGCTTTCTAACTAACACTTGTCTTTTAACCAGGGTGTTGTTGTTGACAGAATGTTAATAACTAGTTACTTGTTTTTTAACTGTGATGTTGTTCGCTTAATGCTTTGTAACTGACTTAATCCTGCATTGCACTCTGGGAGCAATCTCACTTCCCTAAAAATACCATGCACAGTATTGAAACACTAGATTACTAGTGACATCTACTGGCTGGAGTGAGAAGCTGCAAGCTTTGCTAAAAAAAACAGACTGCAGACATTCCAATATGACATTTCTAATTCCCTATACACGTATTCATCAAACTCACGACCAATTCGGACGCTCATGACGGTCGCAAACTTGCAGAGCTCTTCACATCACTTTGAATGCACGTGCACAGGTAATTAGGCTACTCATAAAGCATCAGAGGGTTATTGACTAAAGTCTGAATTGCTGTGCAAAGGTGTGAATTCACCACTTCCCCATATTCGGGTATTCAGGAAACTGTGATGTGGCGAATTTTCCAACTAATAACACTCACACACTACACCATGTACTGCTACTGATGTGGTCGCAACTTCACTATGAAAATATTGTTGCGGATTTGCTATGGGAATCTGCTGTTTAGTCAATAAGGAGTAGAGAGAGAATCAGGGCGTGGCCACCTGAAGTGAGGAGAATTCACTCCGGCAGTCAAATTCTCACTTTAGTCAATAACCCCCTCAGACTCTGTTGAATTCTGCAACCTGTGTATATATTTTTTTTTTTTGTATAAGATTTGTGTATAAAGTCTTACACCTTAAGCTCAGATGTCACTGCATTGAACCAGAGGTGATTTTAAGTAGGGTAAGATGGGGTTGACAACATGGTTCCATTATTAAAAATTTGTCATTTGTACCATTGTCTTACAATTTCCTATAGGCAATTTAATGTAAAGTGACCTGGATCCTCTTACACTAAAAACCAGTATCGCATTGAACAAAAAAAAAAACAGAAATCTCACTAATAGAGGTGATTATTTTAGCAGTTTTGTTGTTCCAGACAAAGAGAGAGAAAGCTGGATCAATACTTTCAGTAAATACCTGATAAACTGCAAACCGCTGTGTCCTCTTTATTTTATCACACTCTATTCTGCTATTCGGATCAGATTTAGTCAAATTAATTCAAGATCCCTGAGAATTCCAAAGGGTTTCCAAATATATTATGTTATTATAGTCTGGGAAGCCATTTTTATTTTGTATATATGGCTTGTTTTTTTGCATGCCTCCCCTGTAAAACCATGACTGACATTTAATGTAATTAAATTAAAATAATTACCTTAGCCAGTTAAGGTAAAATTAAGCTTGCACAACTTATTAACAAATTAAGGGGACGAGTTTGTATAGGGCTTTAGTGGACTTTGTAACTGAGCCAGTGGGAAAATCAAGGCACATTATAAGTTGAGATGTGCATGGACCCTAGAATTCTGGCACTGGTATTGATTCTGATTATACTAACATACTTTGGTTTCGTTTTAATGTTTTGCCAAAGGTTTTGGTTTATGATTTATTTTTTTCAATTACAAAAAAACAAAACAAAATAAACATATTTCTGGTTGTATTTGCCCCTTTTATGATTACAGCACATTATGTGAAGTCAATTGGATACAACCAAGATCTGCATTCACTGCCGCTTAAATGTACATATGTTATAACCCAACCAATCAAAATGCACTCCACACTTATTAAAAGTTCAGCTCAGCATGAGAACCCACTGTTACAGCATATATAAATACATTACTAAAAATCTCATTCTATTTACTTCCTAAAATGATCCTACTCACTTAGGGGGTATTCTCTAAAGTGAGAATTTGACTGTTAAAATTCGCAAAGAGTGGATTCCCATAACAAATCCGCAACTGCGAAAAATCTCCCATTAAAAAGTTGCAACCGCAACAATTTTTAAAGTTACAGCTTTGACATTTCCTTTGTAAAGTCACAACTACGACAATATTCTCATTATAAAGTCACGGCTGTGACAATATTCTCTTTATAAAGTTGCGACAGTGGCAGTCTATTGTGTCTGTTTTTTGCTGGATAATTCACACCTTTACGCGACAATTCGGACTTTAGAAAATAACCTCCTTATTCTCTTATACAATCCCCCAATGACCAGTTTGTCTTCCTCCATGATTGGCCAGTGGCCTCCAACGTGTCTAATGTATGTAGTTATCACTGGCTACAAAGTAAGAAAGTATTTTTTTTGGTTTTATGAATGTGACTTTTTTTAGCATGATGAGATCCATAGCTTTTACTGTTGTGCATTGCCTGGAACTCAGAAATACACGCCAACCCTTCAGATTTAAATGAGGAACACATGTTCTCCTGCTTCTCTGCCTTTAGCTTCTTCAACTTGAAAAATGTGATAAAGTGAGTAAAGTGATATTGAAGTTTTTGAGATTTTATCATAAACCTGCAGTATTAATAGCCAGAACCCTCCCTTTAAATGATCATATATTAAAACCAATGTGAGTAGCAAAACTAGTCCCCCCATGCCACTGTAAGCACTAGTAGTTTATGGCACCATAGCTATACTTAGCTCAACTACTCTGCTATGTTGATTTGTGCAGTGCAGAACGTCCCTGCTCATGCCTCAGTAGCTTTTTATGTACACCTTTCTGTTTTTTTACATTCTATTATGTATTCCTGTATGTGCAGTCTCAGATTATACCGCTTTTATAGGCATTGCCCATTGTGGCTATGCAATACAAAATGGAGCTTGCCATTGCCCAGTGTAGTGTAGGGTCTTAGTCATCATTGCTACACTGGCACTTTCCACCACTAGAAATAAAAAAGACATATGAAGCAGTCTTCCTGTAGATGTCCTTCCTCCTTACTGGCACCTGTGGACTATGGCAGTAATCCCCAACCTTTCCTGGATCGGAGACTGGTTCCCCTGACCCAGAAAAGATGTGACGGACTGGCGGGAGGGTGGGCGGAGCCAATGCGTGCTGCAGCCACATGACGGTAACGCGCTTCTTGCGGGCGCATCACCACCAGGTGGCCCAGTGCCGAGGGTTCACGGCCCGGCATCTGGGGACCCCTAGACTATGGGACTTATTCATAAAAATGAAAATTTGACTGTCGAACTGAATACTTGTTACTTCGCTCTAATAGTTGCAAATTCTCTTCTCGTTTATTATATGGCGGATTCCCATAGCAAAGGAGCGAACAGCGGCAACGTGGTTTCTTGTATAGTGCGGAATAACCAAATGGAAAATAGGAGCCGTGCCATCAAACTCTAATTGGCCACTTTGATTTGGCGAAGGAATATCTGACACGTACGCATTGCCAGATTCGCTTCTTCAGCAGACTCTCATGCTTGATAAATAGACTAATTACCCATGTACACGCACGCAAAGTGATGCAAAGAGCTCCATAAATTTGTGACCATCGTATGCATCCAAATTGGTTCACGAATTCTCCACATCGCAGAGTTTGAGGAATACGCAGAGGCGTAGCGTGGGGGGGCAGTCCGCCCCGGGCGGCAGGTGCTGTGGGGGCAGCATCCTGAGGAGCGGGCCGTTCCTATGGGCTGGCGGGCAACCTGGGGCGTCGAGCGGTGAGGGGGTGGCGCCGAGCGGAGGGGGGGGGCGCCATCACAAACCTCCGCTAGCACCCCCCCCAGGGCGCCGAGTGGGGAGGAGGGCGGCAGTACCCCACTCATCCGCCCCGGGCACTAAATGGCCACACTACGCCACTGGGAATACGTGAATATGAATGGCGAATGGACATAAACTTTGACCTTTAAACGATTATACAGAGTTTCATGAATAAGCCCCTATTATTGGTTATGTCATTTGGGGGCCAATGTTGCCCTGCATAGGGTATTCTGTCTGGTGTATTTCTGCACTGTATAGGGATTTTATATTGGTCCACTGCTTCACTGTATATTGTTTTGGGCATTCTGTGTAGGTGTTATTCAGTAAAAGTATGAGTATGCCCATGAGGCAGGAGCCAGTTATCCTTATATTAGGGGAAAAATTCCTTCCAAGAGGGTCAAGCCCTTACCATATTGCTGGCTCAGTGGTTAACACTGCTGTCTTGCAGTGCTGAGGTCCTGGGTTCATTTCCACCCTGGACTTCATCTGCATGGAGTTTGTATGTTCTCCCCACACCTGCGTGAGTTTCCTCCCACAATCCAAAAACATACATCTGTGTCTGTCTATGTGTGTGTGTCTGAATAGAGAAAACTATAGATTGTAAGGTCCACAGGACAGGGGGACTGAAGTAAATGATGAATCGCTGTAAAGTGCTGCGTAATGTATCAGTGCTATATAAATGAATCAATACAATACTAATATCATCAGAACTCTAAAAGCCGGTACTGTCGGATTACATATTGTTCTAAGGGAAGAAATGATATTTTACTTCATCTCCTGCTCTTGTCCACAATACTGACGGCAGTATTGCTCTGAAGGTGAGCCTGTCAGGAATACAAAAAAAGAAGATTAAAAAAAATTAAAGATTAAAAAGAATTTTAAAACAAATCTTATATATAAGCATCGTATAGGGCTAAATTTAGGTCAGCTTAGTCCCAAAATTATGGCTTTTACAGAATTACAGAGTATTGTAGCAGTAAATGGTTAAGATTTTCAAGGGTATCGGGGTGATTTTAAAGGTCTGAGCTATGTTCAAATGTTTCTTATGGTTTAACCGAACCAATCTCGCCTGATGATGTACTGGCTGATTGGAATAAAATGAAATAAGCAGCCTGAAATATACAACACACACATTTGTTGATTTCATTATGCATTAGGTTCTGCTTTGCATGATGAGGACCCTTCACCAAGACTTATACAGACTGTCCAGTGTAGTTAACATGCACCTTAAGACTAATGCAAAATCAGTACGGGTTTTAAGGGCAGCTTTCTATTAGCACTAAGCTTAATGTAAGTAGCAATGATCAGTGCAATCCCGGGCTTCTATTCTGTAAATTAAAAGAGACTTCACGGATGTAACAAGTTATTTAAAAAAAAAAGCTTCATTTTGCTGATAACACAAAGAATTTCACGGCTTCACATTTTTCACTTGGTAAATAAAAACGGTCGATTTTTTTTTGGGAAAAGTAAATGAATAGAAACACTAATTGCTCTTATGTTATTACAGTTTTTATTCACAGTGAATGTCATTTCATTTTTAAAATTACGAGAAAAGCAAATTGTTTGATGTTCTCAGTATTAAAATGTTTAGGGAGGGTTCCTTTGTCACAACTGGATAACATTATTAACAGAATATTCAGGTGAATAAAACAGTTGCTTGTAAAAAAAACAATGATTGTGAAGGGATTTATTAGTATTCATTCTACCAGTATGTTTGAAGTGATTACGGTTTTGTGTCTCTGCAGACCCTATAACCCAGGGATTCTCAACCTGTGGGTCGGGACCCCATTGGGGGTCCAATGATGATTTGCCAGGGGTCGCCTAAGACCATCGGAAATATAGTATTTGAATGGGGTTGTCCAATAACAATTAATGAATGGGGGTCACCAAATCACAGGGAATTGTACTAAAGGGGTCGAGAAGGTTGAGAACCACTGCTATAACCCTAGGCTTCTGACCACTGATCAGTGGAGATGATGACTTGGCACCAAGCAATGTACCTAAGCTGTCTGCAGTGTAACTGGAGTAAGTTAAAAAAGTGCAGTTTCTTGATGAGTGTCCCTATTCATTTAGTTATGGGGGGAATGATTTCTGAAGGAATCCGTAGGGAGGGGTATCCCTGTTTGGCCTTCCTCTGGGTTCCTGAGATTGGGGAATCTGTTTTTGTGACCTGTGTGGTCCCACAGGTAACTGTTTACTAGGGGAGTGCTGCTGAGATAGAGACAAGAAGAGCTGGCACTGCCAGAGTGTAATGGGAGTGCTGTGCTTGGCATTTGCACAGGGCCCCTCCTACTCTAAGGCTGGCCCTGGTGTCTAGCTCATGGTCCTTCCCCTATATCAGTGGTGGTGAACCTTTTTGGCACCGAGCACCAAAAAGTGATGTCACTCACCAGCGCCTTCCCCCAAAGTACAGGGGCCTATGAGTGACGTCATCGCGCCTGCATCGGGAAGAACTCTGCCACGGCTATACTATTGGCTACCGAGTGCTCCTTCACTGTAGGCCGCAGATCCAACCTGAAAACTGGCAGGTCGGATACACGGCCTACACTGAAGGAGCGCTCGCTCGCTGGGGGGGGATCAAGGATAGCAGCGGTGGCGATGGTGCGCATGCCATAGGTTTGCCACCACTGCCCTATATATTAGCAAGGGACTTATATTTTTGGGTCCCCCACTTGGAACTGGACCCAGTCAAAGAAGACAACAGTCGATAGTCTTGAGTTAGGCAAATGAATCTTTATAGAGCTATACACATTTTAAATCTCCTGCTGCCTAAAACTTAAAGGCAATGTAAACTGAAGCGAAACCAGCGCCCACTGCATAGCAATAATGTACATGTCCTTGCCTGATATAGGACCCACACTGTTGTGCTCCTGGGTGCACTATCGTCTTTTGTATTTCTGGTTCCTGACCTTGGCTTTGTACCTTGATTGATCTCTGCCTGCTCTGACCATTGCTACATTCAAACTACACTTGAACTCCATCTGCCTTAGCCACTGCTGTGATTCGGCCTTTGTATGTTGTTGTTGCTTCCTCCTACTTCTCTGTTCCTAGCTGCATGCTCCTCCAGAGGGTGGCAGTTTAAGCTACACTTATCACTCTGCTTTACATTGATGACTATGCTTTATTTATTAGTGTTTTAGGAGATAGTAGGAATTGACTTGGTGACAAACAGGCAAATCTGCATTGTGCTGGACCATACTGGGCAGCTTGCACTGTACTAAGCTATAACAATGACTTTACTGGACACATCGCATTTCACATGGTTGTACTGGGTAATTTGCATTGGTTGCACGCAAGTCATCATACCTGGGCACTTTATTGTATGAACTATTGGTCAGTGTAACCTGGAATACTATGATGCAAACAGGCTGCTTTACAATGCACCTGGAGACTTAGGGCCTCATTAATTAAAGGCCAAATAGTAGCGTACAGGTCTGAAATCGCATCTGTTCGCCACTTCCCCGTGTTTGCTTATTAACTAAACTCTGCGGTGTGGTGAATACGTGACCAAATCAAGTCACTATCTTACAGAGCACTTTGCATCACTTTGTGTGCGCATGAACAGGTACTTCTACTATTGATTAAGTGGAGGAGTGCGTTGAAGGAGCGAATGCGACTAGGGGAACTGCTCCGAATTCACTTGTTTAATTTCGTCACTTCAGACTAGCCAATTAGGGGACTGATGACTTTAGACTAGCCAATTAGGGGGCTCCGCATTCTATTTCTATCTGACTGATTATGCCACAGATCGCATCCGACAGTGATCGCCGCTGTCCGCTTGTTCAACAAGACTAGTCGCCGCTTAGTCGATTATGAGAACTGAATGCGCGATTATTTTGGCGATGCGACTCGAATTGTTGCAAGGTGAATTCACCCTTTAGTCAATGAGGCCCTTAATAGTTAACTACATCTAATGAAAGTAATGTAAACATTTTGCATTTGAAATGGTCTACTCCCATGCAATCACGCAGTTGTTTCCCCGCATACTTTTAAACCACATTGACCACACCTATAATCACTGTTTTACCTGAAATAGCAAATCTGGAAATTAATGTGTTAAATTTTGAAATATAAAAGGAAACGCCACACATATTCTAAATGCAGTTATTTGATAAAAGTTCTTAACTTAGATTTTTAACAGTTTAACTTCCAGAGCCCTCAGCTTACAGGTATCGTTGCCAAAGATAAAGGAAATCACGCCCAATAGTTTGTACTCCACCCTAACCCAGGAATCATACTACAAATATTTTCTAACATTTTTTCCATATGTGATCCTGCCACAAATATTCCCAGCAACTCAGTTAAGGCAGGGATTACTATGGGTTAAAAATGGAAACAGACATTATTTTCAGTGGCGTAGCGTGGGGGGGCGGTCCGCCCCGGGCGGCACATTGTGGGGCGGCATTTTGTCATCCCTAGTGCTGTTCTGGGGCGGGCAGTGCAGGCAAAGGGGGGGGGGTGCCGAGCAGGGAGGTGGGCACAAGCATCAACCTCTGCTAGCACCACCCCCCCCCCT
>JAKJJM010134780.1:0-11737 GCA_021901965.1 Pipa carvalhoi
TGACACGAAGAAGGGTTCGGTGAATGCGCATATGAAACTGGTGGGTTCGGTACCTCAAACAAGGTTAAGAACCACTGATCTAATGCATACTTGAATGGTTAACGGCCAAAAATTATTTAGGCACTGCATGAAACAAAAGAGAAGCCTTATTTCAATTTCTCTTATTTGTATGTCCTGACTACCTTGTTTAAAGATTTTGGATTACATCAGAAGGCTTCATTATATTGTACGTAGATTTACAAAGCAAATTTTATTTAGTGCTGACAAAAATTTCAAACTGTTCAATTTCAAATATTGACCCAACAAGGCTAGACATTCAACTGTGGGGTGTTTTATATTGGTTCTTTAAATTAACAATGGTTACCTGAGGAAAGGGTTTATTCACAAAAAACTTGCAAAAATGAGTAAGTCTCAATAAATGTGTTTTAACCATTAGCTAGGTGCTTCTACCTATTTGATCTGAAATCCACTGTTAGAAGTTTGTCTGTACATTCCAAAGTACCATACATAAAACAGTATACATGTGGAATAGGAGCTTATGATATCTTTGTTTGAGGGTGTACAGTTCTTGAGAACTATAACCCCATTGACTAAAGTGGTTTGGGAAATGCTGGTATTGATAGCTTGGCCTTACTTTACCTGCTGGTCTAAGCTGTTTTTATTTGTGACTCAAAACTACTTTTTACTTTCATTTTATAAACATTCTATAAGTCATTTTTGAGCTTATATGAGAGATGGGTGAGTCAACCATAAACTGATTGTATTTCCAGGAGGGTAATATCTATTCATTGAGTTCTCTCTGTATGATATGAATAAACAGTGGATTTTTTTCTTTCAATGATCTTTGTTGTGTTTTTGTTTTGATCCACCACCAATGTCTAGTTAAACTCCCAAGTAATATCATACTCTGCCCTACGCTGTTATGCTCTAAGCCCACATTTGTCGTGATAGAAGTTTTACATATGGGAGGATGACAGTTGGTAATTGAAGATTAAAAAAGATTAAACAATCTGCAGTGGATGTGAATGTTTCAATGTCCAAACCAAATGGACATGGTACACTTCCTGAATATGTCTTACCTAAAGCACTATAGGAAACAATAAGACTGAGTAAGGTATGTTTACAACATGGATGCTATATCAGTAAGGATAAAACAGACAGAAAGCAATAAAATTCATTAACTCAACTTAAAAAAATAACATATTTAGAAATTATGTATTTCAATAATTGCCATGCTAATCCAAATGGGAAATCTTATTTTTTTTTTTGGTGTTGCTGGTCATTTAAGGGACAAAGGAGATGAATTTACAGGTATAAATTTACAAGTTCCAATAATATATAACTATTATAATTATACATTATTTGCCATACAAACTTTTAAGACAAATAGGAAGACAACAAAATTACTTCTACCAACCTACATTAGAACATTTACCAGTAAGTACATCATCCTATATTTTACTATTGTTGCCCATTTAAAGAAAGATGAGACTTTAAGGTATATGTTCTAATATTTTGATATTATCATCCAAGACTACAGCTGTTCTTGTTTCCATGCTACTGGCTTCTATCAGTTGAGTTCATATAAGGAGAGTAAGAATACTGTGCAACTCTTCTAAAATTTTATTTTCAAACTTCAGCCAGCTTCCAGAACAGATTTGGCACAACAATTACACAGCTGAGTATTACTATCCTAGAGTGCAAACTGGAGTGCCAGTTTGATAGAATGCAAGTTGCTTTTTTTTTCCTCTCATAATAATGTACCCTAATGTCTGTGCAGTTGAAGGTGTGAAAGCCAATGACTTAAAGGGTATTTAAAATTCTGTACACATTTTGAGGGTTATTCTCTAAAGTGAGAATTCAACTGTCGAATTTGCAAACAGCGGATTCCCATAGTAAATCTGCAACTGCGACAATTCTTCCATTATAAAGTCATGACTGTGACAATTTCTAGTTTCAGCTTTGAC
This sequence comes from Pipa carvalhoi, assembly GCA_021901965.1. Taxonomy (NCBI): domain Eukaryota; kingdom Metazoa; phylum Chordata; class Amphibia; order Anura; family Pipidae; genus Pipa; species Pipa carvalhoi. Next base: position 1,968 of record JAKJJM010134780.1, read on the forward strand.
AACATTTCCTTTGTAAAGTCGCGACTGCGACAATATTCTCATTATAAAATTGCGACTGCGACAGTAGCAGTCTATTGCAAATGTCTTTAGCTGGCAAATTTGCACTTTTACATGACAATTTGGACTTTAGAGAATAACCCCTTTTATGTTACCAAGAGCTAATAATAGTTATAGATTGATATGCAATCACAATAAAAAGATGACAGACATTTTATAAGATGATAAATGACATTTTAGCCAAAGCTGACATTCTCAAGATTGAGCCCTAAGTCACTGTAGAGAATGACTCTAGTGTGGATATACACATATCATTCAATTAGGCTTGTTAAAAGCAACTCTGAGCCAACTTTTTAGAAATCTTCTTCTGTAAGGGTAATCGTTGATCAGAAACAGTCAGCAATGGTTGATTGCATTGATCTACAAATCTATACTTTTTTTTTGTCAATTGCCCTCAAATGACAATTAAATCAAAATATATTGAAAGAAAAAAAGGTTTGTTTTGAATAAAAATGTAAACATGTATGCTTGCAATTTAAACTAAACATGGCAGGTTTGTCCATGTGCACAACTGATCAGATCACTTAGTAAATGTGGTCTGGCAACATAAACATATCTTTAATGGTACACGTGGCTCTTGCCCACTACACACAGAACGTTTGTGTGCTAATAGCCCTATGTCCATGTGTGCCCAGCCTAATAGGAAAATAAGTGGGAAACTGTAACTTGCATTGTATTTATTATTGAGGAGAGCATTTTCTAATGCATGCCTCTGGGCAGATGTGAGAAAATTTGGGGCGAAATTTATAAAAGTCAAAAAGGCCGATTCTGGCCTTTTCAACTTTTATCGACGATACAAAGCCGGGTTCCGATCGAAGACTATCGATCATAACTTTTCGATGATCTTTTTTTCTGATCTAAACTTTCCAAATCGATATTTTTCGATCAGTTACCACTGGGAAAGTGCCGTAAGGCTTAGGACGCTTTCCCAGCAGTAACGGATCAAAAAGTATCGATCGAAAAAATTTTGATCGGAAAAAAACGATTGTAAAGTTTTGATCGAGGCTGAAATTGGCCTTTTCGACTTTTATACATTTCACTCCCAATGTGCAAATGCCATGTTATCTATCTGTAAATGTTATTTCTATCTGCAAGCATCTTTGTTTCTGACAAGTGAACATTATCAGCATACCTACAGTTCAGCTGCACATTTGCAGATTTCATGCACATAAAGGTAACAAGTCATTTGATTGCAATGAAACCTTGTCATCATCAATATAGCTTGGCTTGCAATGAACACAAAATGTCAAAGAGTTTACTTTTTATAGATGTGGCCTGTAGTGCACAGGTTGGCAGGACATTCTGTTCACTATTTTATGTCACAACAAACCTGAATGATACAAATATTGCTATCATTAAAACAATATTAACGTCAGAGCAGTTCTACATGACTTATTACTATCCTATCTTAATATCAATCTGTGCTGCAATTCCTTATACAGAATGAAAAAAAACAAAGGCGGTGTGCTTTGTGGCTTAATGAGTACTGCATAGTTGGAGCTTATACAGGATTATGATTAATGTCAGTAATTACATAAGATTGCTCACCAAACAAAAAGTTCAAGTTTAATAGAAATCCAAAGTGTAAGAGAAGACTAAAAAATGCTTTACAGTAATAAGAACATCTAGACAGCATTTTACATTCTATCAAAGCTTTATTCATGCACCCTTCAAATATGAATGTTGTTTTATCTCAAGAAACAAAGTTTGTGTCTATTTTTTCTATAATAAAGGACAACATATAACTGCAGCAAAGTGCCCCTTAGAGTAGGTACTTTGTATATTGTACCATAAGTACACACTACAAGGCTTACACTTTGATTGGTTGTGTCCAAGTGAGTTACAGTTTACTGCAACTTAGGGCCATCTCGACTAGTCGCTCCATGAGTCCCTATTAATTTGCATGGAGTCACAAGAGGCTCCACCCAAAAAGGTAAACTATTTTGTGTTATTTTCTTCGAAAATCACATCTAACTGCATTAAAATTGTATGCAGTCATTTAATGTAAACAGGATAAATCTTCCTATCTGGCACAGTAAGTTAAAACAACTTTTGAAATACTCTTCCACCCTAAAGCAGCGGTGGCGAACCTATAGCACACGTGCCAGAGAGAGCACTCAGAGTCCTCTCTGTAGGCATGCCCACTGTCGCTACCACTGCTTTAGGGTGGAAGAGTATTTTAAAAGTTGTTTGAAGTTACTCTGCCAGATAGGATGATTAACATCTATCCCAGCAAGCGAGCGCTCCTTTAGTATAGGCCACAGACCCAACCTGACAGTTTTTAGGTCAGATCCACAGCCTACACTGAAAGAGCACTCGCTTGCTGGAAGGATCTGCTATTGAAGGTGCAGCTGGACGTCTTCCCTGACACAGGTGAGATAACATCACTCACCAGCGCCTGCACTGCAGGGGAAGGCACTGATGAATGATGTCATCAATCAGCACTCGGTGCCAAAAAAGGTTCGTCACCACTGCCCTAAAGGCTAGTCACTGTACTCATGAATTGCAGAATTGGCTTCCAATAGACTGTCCTCTTTACATAAAAACATTCATGGGGTTTACTGTACGTGAAGTGATATGCTTAGTTTTGTAACATATCTCTAAAAGCTCTTTGCTACAGAACATGCAATATCATCCAGCTTGTAGATTGTAATATTTGACAAATATGTACTAAGATAATTTGTAGTGCAACAGATTTACTAAAACTTTTGGATCTTCCTATTCTGATATATTCTGGGTTTGACAACTAAAACCCTCATAATTCAGCCTCCTTTATTTTATAATAACTTATATGATTTTGGACAGAGCGAGTAATGCACAATTATATTCTTATCTGAGTTATTTTCCACCCATTAGACTCTACTCTACTAGGCCCTACTATATTAGTATCCATTATTGTACATGATCATTCAGTTCTTGATCCTGAACTTTCAAGATAACAGTTTTGAATTAGATTATATGATTGCTGCTATTTACAATGGTCACCTATGGGAATTTCAAATTATACTATCTACTTATTTATTTTAAATGCTAAATAAATGCTTATTTAACTGTTGCAGCTGTTTGGTAAAAGATGCTACTGTTACCCTACCTTTCTGTAAACTACCAAGCTGGAGATCCTAGAGAACCTTCTGGGAATTTTTAAAACAAACTGCTCAATTTTCTCTAGATACCAAGTTCTACTACGTCCTACTAGGATCTCCTGTTTCAGGTTACATCAAGGGGATTTCTTTGTTTTTCTCTCTCAATTTCTTACTCCCTCTTCTAATCATGAATAAAAATTCCCATTTTGATTAACATTGCAGTTATTCAAATATATATCATTTGTACAAAATACAGCATTTAAATAGATTCATTTTATTGCTTTCTCTTTGTCTTTACTGATAGTATCCATGTTGTTAAACAGACCACACCCAGTCCCATTGTTTTTTATGCTACTTTAGATAATAGATACTCAGGAAGTGTGGCCAAAAGCCCACTTTTTAAAGTTTAGGCCACACTAAGGGATAAAAAAAAAAAAAGCACCAGGAAAAAATTTACATAAATATAAAGCTATTGAAAATGCCATTGCAATGCCACACTAGTGATAGCAGTTGATGATTTCTTGCAAAAATTACCCTAAGGCTATAATCTGCAGCCCATGGGGAACTGGAGCTCCAGAGACATCCTCAGGATAGCAGAGAACAGGTTAAGATAAGGGAAGGCCAGGAATGCAGTCAGTCAACCTCTTGGGTCTATAGAATAGTAAAACCTGAAAGGGGAAACTACCAGGACAGGCATATCATTAAATATGAATTGTTACTGCATTAAAATAAAAAAAAGTATAAAGGTAGAGCTGTCGTTTTCTTGAGTCCATTTCTCAAGTCTCTTAATCATACATAAAAAGTTAATTTATTTGATGAGAAACGTATTGATCCCTGGTATTTCTACAATAGAAATCTTCAAAAACAAGACCTTCTAGGGAAACATATGGATTGGAGAATTTAGCTAAGGTTACATGTGCAATGGGCACAAAGATCAAAATACTGGTAATCCAATTTATTTACATAAAGAAGTGGCTGCATTGCTGCTCTGCAACACTTCCACATACTGTCTTAGTAACTCAAAGACCTGCATTTGATAGGTTAAAAAAAAATTCCAAATCACTGGCATCTATTTACATGCCATTAAAACTCTGTTTATGTCACACACTTGATTGTTGATTGGCTTTAGAAATTGTCCATACATTTTCAACTGATCTGGGAAGCTTACATGGAATGCATTTATTCTCAAAGAAATGTTATGCATGTGAAAGTAGATGTTAGTCCAGGATTTAGTGGGCATAAAATAAATGTTTCGATCAGTTTCAATAAAAAAGGAAAATATACCTATGCACAAGTAGTGTAAATAATTTTTAATTTTTCCCATAAACATTGATTATTGTTTGTTTCATGCTGGACATACAGCACTCCTGTAGAACTGCATAACTACTTGTATATATTTAAGTGGAAACATCAATATTGCTTTCTATGACAGAAAAAGCCGCTACAGAAAAAACATCAGTCAACAGGAGTGAGCACACTAGCATGTGGTCAGAAACAGGAAGCCTTGCGGCAATCCATACACAGAACATATACTAACCAAGTCAATTCCCTGCATCTTGACCCTCTTACAGGCTGTGCTGCTTGTGCTTAACTGGGGCAGTAAACGGAGTTCTTTTATTTGCTTAAGCGTATCTAATATATGGCCATGCTAATACTTGACATAGAAGAATATGGGGGTTATTTATCAAAGTCCAAATTGCCGTGTAAAGGTGTGAAGTCGCCACTTCTCCATATTCAAGAAACTTTGAGATGTGGTAAATTCACACGTAACGACGGTTGCACACTACATAATAGACTGCTACAGATGCAGTCGCGAATTCACTATGGGAACTCTCTGTTTAGTGAATAGGGAGTAGAGAATCAGATGAGAGAAGTGATGAGAATTCACTTCGACACTCAGATTATCACTTTGATAAATAACCCCTACATCTCTATTCCTTTTGTTAGGACCAGTTATTTCTATCCAGCAAAAAAGGTTATCACAATGTCATCACAATGACGTTGTGCTTAAATTCTCTTTGCTGCTTGCTGCTATCTTTTGTAATATGGGCTTTCTGTGGCACTTCCTCAATAAGTATTGTCTAAAGTTCCATAAAAAAAAATGGGGCAGTTGGGGAGTTGTTTACTTAACACATAAAAAATGATTGCAACCAGAAAAGAAGAAATACAAAGAAAAAAGTCTGTACAAATCAGGAATTAAATTTACTTGTTTTCTTTTGGGAACAGTCCTATATTATTTGAATGTAAGCAATTTGCTCATATTGTGTAAGTACCCCCAGCATTGCCAAAAGGGCATGTCTAACATGTCTTCCTAAGCGCATTATATTAAGCTCTGCATATAACTTTACCTGTACAATCTATTCTGCTGCCACCCTGATATCTTTTATTCTGTAGATCATCTGAGAATTACTTACATCTCACAATGGGTAAGACCGACAATAACCCTGCTCAATCTGGCTGTAACATTTGAATGCTTTCTCTTCTCCTATTATTCCTGAATTTGCATGGATGGGATGCGGCTCTTACAGAAGAGCCAAAGGCCCCCTTATCCACGACAACACCAGAGTTTCTACCGGTACATACTGATACTCTTTGGCGGCAATTCAGAGCAAATCACCACATCCACAGGGATATAGATAAAATAACTGCCAGAAGCCTGCCTGAAATATGCCTTGCGATACCCTGGTAGAGTAAGGGAGACAACAAATTGAAATACTCACTACTTCATTTCAGCAGCAGCATTTAGGTTGGATAGGCCAGTGGTAAAAAAAATATCACTGAATGAGCCTATTCCTGTCATTCTGCCACTTATCACACTATGTTCAAGCTTGATTTAGCATTTTCAAGTCCAGGTGCTTTGCCTTTTATACAAGCATCTTCCCATTTAGCTAGGGCCAATCTCGGATCCCTCTCTCTCAAAATTATTCCTCCAAAGGAGGCTGTAAGCAACATTAATATAATATACAACCAACAACGTCGTGGTAAAAAGATAACATAGCACCCAAAAATAAATGTCAGTTCTGTTGTATGTGTAAATAAAATCAGACTTGATAATCCAAGATGTGTCCAGTATGTAATATGCGCTCCAACCACCAAATAAGGCACACTGTCTTGCTGCCTTGATCCAAAAATCAACGGGTTCCAGAACGGGGAAAACAAACTGTGGTAGCACAAAAAGAAATAAGAGAACAAGGGGAAGACCCCTAGTGCATTACTTAAAATAAAAAGGATATTTAACTGGATAGAAAGAGTGCAAAAAACCTTTTAACAAAACAGAATAACACTTTGCAAATATGTGCTGAAAAGATTGTGACGAGGATACAAGTAAAAAAAAGAGTATATATTGTGTAAATATGGGTGCTTCGTGACAAAGACACTGCTAGTGGGGAACACAGCAAATCCCCCTCAGGGGAAAGAACTCACCAGATATATAGGTGAGTCTGACTTTAATGCAATAAATTTCTTGTTGTTTGGTCCATCACATGGGATACCGATCTGTCAGAAAGGCTCAAAACAAGAAGATGCTCATAGTGCACTAGAGTATGAAATAGTAATCTTTTAATAGTCAAAAAGGTACTCACACATTAAAAAATTATGAAATGGCTCAAAGTATGTACTCTCTAAAAGTCCTCAAAGTCCTCAATGCGTTTCGCTGTCTTCAATTAACAGCTTCCTCAGGAGGATGTAATCGCTTGGTCAGCAATTTAATTTCCTTTATTACTATTCCACCCAAACCTCCTCTCTTTTTCACAGAGTAATATCTCTACTATTGCCTTGAAAAATCTCCTTAATGGTGCGAAACGTACGTCGGCATATTGGTATTTAAAGTGGACATAGTTTACCTACCCCTTTACTCGACAAATTAGTATTTAAAGGGGACACAGCATCTTGGTATATTGGTATTTAAAGGGGACATAGTTTACCTACCCCTTTACTCGACAAATTAATATTTAAAGGGGACACAGCATACTTACCCCTTGGTATATTGGTATTTAAAGGGGACATAGTTTTCCAACCACTCTACTCGGCAAATTAGTATTTAAAGGGGACACAGCATACTTACCCCTTGGTATATTGGTATTTAAAGGGGACATAGTTTTCCAACCACTTTACTCGGCAAATTAGTATTTAAAGGGGACACAGCATACTTACCCCTTGGTATTTAAAGGAGACATAGTTTACCTACCCCTTTACTCTGCAAATGAGTATTTAAAGGGGACACAGCATACTTACCCCTTGACTTGGCAAATGAGTATTTAAAGGTGACACAGCTCACTTACCCCTTGACTCATTTATTATTCTATCAGTCACACCACTTGTCAGTGGTTCATCTTTTAATATATTTTAATTATTTATACAATTTTAATAAAAGTTATTTTTTAACTATATCATATGAGTGCTGGTTTTGTCTCCTCCCTCTTCCCTAACTGATACGTATTTATGCACAGCTAGTTTATCTAGCAACCTTGCACCTATGAAATTTTGACTTTTGATACATGCCACCTAGAATTGTAGCAGTGTGTTTTTTCTTTCCTTTTTCCTTTTCCCCATATTATAATGCATCATACAGGCTGATTTAGAGAGGATTAATACATGATAGTTAATGGGAGTGTAAGATAAAGAAAACAATGAAGGAAAACAAAACAAAAAGTCTAGATCAGGGGTCTCAAATACATGGCCCCTAAGGCTGTCATCTGGTGCTCTAGAGACATACTCAGGAAAGCAGAGAAAAGGTTGAGGAAGGAGCGTGCCTGCCTGTGCACAGGTAAGGAAGTGGTATTGAATTTGAAAGGAACGTGGCCAGCCATTTTCAAATATTTTCTGTTTAGGAGGTAGAACCAGCAAGGGGAAACTACTGAAACAGGCATCTCATTAAACATCAATTGTTTCTGCATCAAAATAATAAAAGGAGCATCAGGTAGGGCTGTGGTTTCTTGATTCCAGTTTTCAAGTGTCTTAATCATACACAGAGAGGGTTCGTTTATATGGTGAGAAATTCAATCATCTCTGGTATTTCCCATAATGGAAATTATCTAAATTATGACGTGTTAGTGGTACACGTTGATTGGAGTTTTTAGTATTTTAGTAACAGTATTTTTAGCTAATGCGCTATGAGCACAAGGGTTAAAATATTGGAAATCCCATTTATTTACTTAAAGAAATGGTTTCAGTTTGGCTCTGCAACACTTCCATATACTATCTTAGTGATTTAAGATATAAACTCCAAGGCCTGCATTTATAATGATTAAAAAAAATTCTAAAACACTAGCATTGATTTAAATGACATTAAAAATCTTTATATGTCACAAATTTGAATATTGACAGTTTGCCTTTTAATTTGCAACAAGCTCAACATTGTAGTTAGATATTAGTTATACAATTGAAAATTCAGTGTGGCAATGTGGCTTTAACTTTTATATTATTTTAATATGACAAAAGAGTCTGGATCCTCTATACTAAAGTGGGGTTAGCATAAATTCACACCGTAGAAAGGGTAAATTTAAGGATTTTTCTCCTGGTAAATCATCTGATACCACAGTAACTAAGCATTAGGTAGACTGAAATGCTCTAATGTTTTGCAACTTTTGGCAAAAAGAAATTACACAGTTTAAAGGGAATAAGGGAATATAAGTTTCCTTTTAAGCCGTCTGCCTATATATCTATCTAGAGGGAGAGCAAGAATCTTTGGATGAGGTTCATCCAATTAAGGCTGCGGAGTCGGAGTCGTGGAGTCGGAGCCCATTTTGGTGGAGTCAGAGCTAGGGGAAATTGAGGAGTCAGAGTCGGGACTTTGGCTTACCGACTCCACAGCCCTGACAGGGCTGTGGATTCGGAGTCAGAGTCGGTGCCCATTTTGTTGGAGTTGGGAGTCGGAGATAGAGGAAATTGAGAAGTCGGAATCGAGGCTTTGGCTTACCGACTCCGCAGCCCTGCCTCCAATGGAAGGGAGACACAGTGAAAGCCTTTTTAAAACAGAAGGTATTTATAGTGTTTCAGCTACTCAAATAGTACTTCCACTTAAAATCACAAAGAAAAGGTATATATGTATTTTTTATTTTCAAAGTACTTAACAATTTAGGTGGATGGAGACATGGTCTAATGCAGACTGAAATGTGTCCTGAATAGACGCCTCTAAATTTAAGGCTGTATGTGTGCTAGTAAACCCACAATTATGTATGTTCAGTTGACCACAGGGACATAAAGGTGCGATTAGTATATTCCTTTCCACTTTCCAATGAGCATTGGCTATACCTTTGCTTTGGCATGAAAATGGTGCCTGTGTAGCAGAAACACTGTAAATACCTTCTGTTGCAGAAGACTTGCATTACATCAAGAACAGGAATAGGCAACCAATACTATCAAAAAGAGCCATTTTCCCCTCTCTTCCCTAGAGAAAAATAGTCTGGAGCCGCAAAACATAACAAAGCTTATAAACTTCTAAACCAGTGATGGCCAACCTTTAGAGCTCAGTGTGTCAAAATTTGTCAAAAAGCAGAGCATAACTCGGCTGGTGTGTCACTTCAAAAAAGGCGGGGCAACTGTCCTATTGAGAGCGTGACACGAAGAGCACCATGATGTGTGTCAGCAAAAACGTCTCGGTGTGTCACCTCTGACACGCGTGTCATAGGT
>JAKJJM010134806.1:0-12022 GCA_021901965.1 Pipa carvalhoi
AACAACACGAGTGCTGAATATAAATATATACAATGAATAAAAAGATATAAATATATAAAATGTATATTATAAAACACTATAGGTGCATAAAACAAGTGCAAATAGATATATAAAAAAGATCAAATGATCCATGAGGTGGATGAGATAACCACAGGAGTCGGGGTGCCAGTGAGAGTGTTGGCAAACCCCCCTAGTGGGAGAACTCATCAGACAGCAATGCTGTATTGGCGTGTAAGGAGTATCACCAAGGTCCACTGCAAAGATCTTCCTGCATTGACAGAACACAAAAGTCCCAAATAAACTGGTCCAAAAGGTCTTTTCTGTTCCCTGTTTGGACGCTTTTGGACCAGTTTATTTGGGACTTTTGTGTTCTGTCAATGCTTTTATTTCCACTCCATTTGTGAGTAGCCATTTTGCCTATTAAAAGTTTCTTATCTCATACATATTACACTATTGGGATCCTTTTTTTCTTATGAGGCATATTGTTGAAGAAAGTGCTATCTAGCCATGCCTACCTCCCATTTAAGAAGATAGGATATAGGAAGATCTTTGCAGTTGGACCTTGGTGATACTCCTTACACGCCAATACAGCATTGCTGTCTGGTGTCTGACACTAATTTAGAACATGGTGAAAATTACAGATTACTATTACAGCATAGTAAAAAAATCATACTCACTGAAGCACCTTCATACTAAATCATATATAGTTGTATAATACTAACATTTCTATTTCATATCATTTATTAGAATATTAATCAGAAATGGACAAAATGTTAGAGAGGTTCTGGATTAATTTCCCCTTGGGAGATTCAAGCCTGACTGGTCAGGCTAATAATCTATCAGTCTCCATCTGCCAGAGTCCTAGATAATTAGACTATTAGTCAATTCAGCCAAATAGATGATTAGCCAGTGAATTAAAGCTTGTGTTGCTGCCCTACCTCACAATCAATTGACTTCGGGTTTCAGGCTTTTGATTCAGAAATAGTTTAAGGTAAATTGTGTTTTGTAATTATTTTATGCATCTGGATGTAAAGTAATTTGTTTGTAAGGTAAGTTACAATGTTACATTACATTTCTTGCTATATAAATTTGGCACCATATAACTAACATTGGTTTTGTCAAATTATGGCTTTATTTCTAAATGAAAGAGAACAAGTTTAGTCTTCAGTGTTACATTGCTGAAATAGTAATAACCAGGTTAGATACAACCAGCGGCACTGTTTGTGCTGGTTTGTGATGAACTACAACTTATTGCATTCCTACAGTTGAACATCCCTTAGCTAGAAAAGAACTATATAATACAAATAAAAATATAAACGTACCATATTCCATTCACCTCTGCCTGGAAGAGAAGAATGATTTGCCTGCAAGTATGTGGCTATCTGCAGGACTGGCTTGTAATTCAGATATCTCAGAAACTTAATAAAAAAATCCATTCTCTCAGCAAGAACAGTTTGTTAGGCACAAAGAAGCTGAAATTCGTAACCAAAATTAAAACATATTAAAACTCATTCACTGTATTAAAGGACATCAAATAAACCCAATAAATGATATGTGCAGGAATGCATTTCAGCTATAGTTTGCTGTACATAGGTTAGCACATCAACCCTATGGTATGTATGCAGGCACATCAACCCTATAGTATGTATGCAGGCACATCAACCCTATGGTATGAATGCAGGCACATTAAACCTATGGTATGAATGCAGGCACATCAACCCTATGGTATGTATGCAGGCACATCAACCCTATGGTATGCATGCAGGCACATCAACCCTATGGTATGAATGCAGGCACATCAACCCTATGGTATGTATGTAGGCACATCAACCCTATGGTACGTATGCAGGCACATCAACCCTATGGTATGTATGCAGGCACATCAACCCTATGGTATGAATGCAGGCACATCAAGAATATGACACAAAGGACACCCAAAGCTTTCTCCAAACTTTTCATTATGCATCAGATCCTCTCCTGTATCAGCAATTTGAAACTTCAGTTGCTGGAGTCAAATGCATATGTGCTCTAAGTAAGCGCTCATGATGTCACTGGCTTAAACTATGGGGGTTATTGACTAAAGTCCAAATTATCGCATAAAGGTATGAATTCGCCAGCTAATGATGGTCACACATTACCCAATAGACAGCTACTGTCGCCATCTAATCATTATGGGATTATTGTCACAGTTGAGACTTTACTATTGTTGCGACTTTACCATGGGAACCAGCTGTTTAGTCAATAAAGACTAGAGAATCAGGGCATAGCCACACAAAGTGATGAGAATTCACTTCAGCAGTTGAATTCTCACTTTAGTTAATAAGCCCCTATATCTTAAGTGCATTGGACAAATTCAGGGGGCTGTTGTACATACATATTCATAATGTAACTCTATGAATGAGGTTTGTTAGAGAGAGAAAGGGGGACATTTATAAAGCATAGGTACCTGCATTTTGGCCTATTCAATTCGATTCATTATGATCGAATTTCTTTTCCCTCTGCTCAAAAAGAATTGCATATTTCTTAAAAAGCTGGGAAAACAAATTTGATTTGAAAAGAATCAAAATGACATGAAAAAACAGCTGAAATCACATTTAACGATTAGTTACCTCTGCAATAATCCTTATCGCAGTGGTAACTAAAACTTTAAGTGCTGTACTTAGTGATGCAGCAATACCTGCTGCTATCACTGCACCACTAAGCTCCCCTACAGTGAGGGGGTCAATAAGACTCCCACAGCCCCACAACATCAAACCCCCACCTAGTGCTATAAATCTATAACCAGCATGTAAGAGGTAAATTTGAATAAAACACAATTATTTCCATAGCGTAACTATAATAGTAGTGCTATGGAAATAATTAGTTTTATTTAAATTAACACAATCTAATGGTCCTTAGGACCCCCACACTGCCTAGGGGGTCTACCTAGCGCTAGAGTGGGTGGGGGAATTGCTAATACCGCTAATCCCTAGGAGCCTCTTTCCTTCCCCAAACCCCCCTATCCCTTTAGGTTTGGTGTATAAAAGGCCTGCCTGAGAGGAACATTTTATATCCTAAGCCTCTCCCTAATTGATTAATGGCCTCAAATCAATTAACCAATCAGAAACAGGTAAAGGCTACATAAACCCTGCCTGATTCTGCAGTTCCCTCTCAGGTAGGATTCTAACAGTTCTTCATTGTCAGCATGGTCCTTAAAGAGGAAGGAGGTCCCTGAATTTTTTTTGTAGCGGCAGTTGGTGGCAGCACCAGTGGTGGTGGAAGATCAAGACCACAGAAGAAGACCTCCTTTTGGATTAACCCTTGGATTACGCCAGATCAAGAATTTGTATCAAGATGAGGACCAGGGCATTGAAGACAACATTGGCCCATTCAGGACTATTTCATGGGCCCGAAGAGAAGGCATCAGGAGTGGTCAGTATATTGATGATTACTTGCCCTTTTATTGAAGATGTTTTGTTTTTAATTGGTTTGGTTTTTATTGTAATTGTTTGCATTTTTAATTGGTTGTTTTTTTAGTGTAAGTGATTGTGTTTTTAATTGATTGTTAGATTAGAACTTGTTTTTAATTAATTGTTAGAGTAGTGCTTAATTAATTAATTTATTTTTTAACAGGTGATAGGATGGACCCGAACCCCTCTAGTTAGGGGGTGCAGGTCCCACCTCAGGCCCCTCACCCCAAGGTTAAGTAGGGGGTGAGGGACTTAGGTAGGGATATTGTTAAGTTAAAACCCCCAACCCTATAGTGGTGATGAAGTTAGGCGCCATGGGAAGGAGTCAACGCTGACCCCCTTAGGTTAAGAACCCCTGCCCCCTTGGCTAAAGGGAGGTAGGGGTCTGGGGGTCATTCCTGACCCCCTTTGGTGAGGTTGATGTCCCAAATGCCATTTGGCCACTGGGCTAGGGGGAAGGAGAGGGGGCCCAAAGGGACCTCCTTCTGGTAGCAATCCTTCTCCACCCTGCATAGCGGTAGGTGGGAGTGGGGGAAAAGGGGTCCTAGGGACCCCTGTCTTTGTTGGTTAGGCCCCCCTACCCTAGGAGCTGCTCATAGCTGTAGTGATCCCCCCAACATGCCTAGTGCTGGGGAAGGGTGGAGTGATAGGGGTCCCCTATTTTTACCCCTTCATTTTATTTAAACATGCCCTACTCCCACCCCAACAGTACAAGGGAGTAGAGGGAAGGGAAGTAGGTCCTAGGGATCTGCTTTGATCATTACCAATTCCCCCCACCTAGCCTAGTGCAAGGTAGGGGGGTGATGTTGGGGCAGTGTGGAGGTCCTAAGGTCCCCCATTAGATCAGGTTAATTTAAAAAAACAAATTGTGTTTTATTTAATTTATCCCTTTAGTTTCCAGTTGATGATTTTAAATGGTTTTTAATGTAGCTCAGAGTAGTTTATTGTTAGTTGTAGTTGTTTTGTATAAATTGTCGCAGTTAGTGTTTGTTTTAGGATATTTCGTTGTTTTTTTGTGCAGTTGTGTTAGTTTAGTAACAGTGTGTAGTTTTTGATGTGTTAGATTGGAGTTTTGAATGTAACCACTGCAGTTTAGCATAGGACTGAATGGTTTTCGCCAGGTCTAGTGACGTGAATCACTTTGAGCTATAAGTTTTAGCTTAGCTAAGCAGGAAAAGTTTATTAAATAGCATTTGATCTATATTGATTATTCGATGTTTGAATAATATCGCTCAAAATAAGCACTTCCGGCAAAAAATAGTGATACATTTTCATAACTTGTCGAGATGTTCAGAAAGAAGAAAAAGCAGGGGAAAGCAATGTTTTCCCCTCTTATTGACCATTTTGACTTTTATAAATATCCCCCTTAATGTTTATTTAATTATTTAATACAGATGCTTTCATGAACTGTGGCAAATATTGGTATTTAGGACACATGGGGCCTTATTGACTAAAGTCTGAATTCATGGGTCAATTTCACTTCACTTCAATTTGAGTTGCATCTCCAAAATAGTCGCAAATTCACTTCTTCTTATTTATGAATCTGTGGATAGATTTGTCGAACAGGTGGACTACTACGGACACAATCGCATGTGTAGTGTGACAAAGTCAGTTGAATAGAAATAGGATTCAAAGTCATGCAGAGTGATGTAAATTCCCCCAGTGAAGTGTAGTGACATCATCCTTACCATATCCCACTAACTGTATAGAAGTGAATAAAACATCGATTTCTGTCACCTTGTACCCAGTTCAATTTTAGTTGTAGACAAATTTAGTAACAGTCGCCATTGTCAATTTTGAAGAAACAGTCGCCTTATGTCAAATTCAAGCCCTGCCAACAATCTCCCAATTTGCCACCCTAATGTTGTGAAGTCAAACAGATGAATTTGGAGCACTGCGTTTTGTCAAATTTGCAACTGTGACAGGCTCTGTCGCTTGATAAATATGCGAAGTACCTGTGTATGCAAATGTGAAGTAATGTGAAGAGCTCCATAAATCCTCAACTCATAGTCACCCAAATTAAACGTGTATTTGCCACTTTGCAGATTGGACCCCCAGTGTAGGGAAGGGGCTGGAAATGCCCCTGAGCCCCCAAACTCCCGAGCCGAACTCCGAACTTGAAGCAAAAAATTCGGTTCGGCTCAGGTTCGGAAAAAAGGTAAAGTTTGGGTCGAACTAACCTTTTTCCAAACGGTTCGCTCAACACTAGTAGCGACCTAAGGCGAAAAGTGAGAGACTATGGAAAGCAGTGTGATGTGGCAATTTTACCAAATAGTGATACATGAATAAACACTGCAACTTCCAATTGTACAAGAAGACTTTATCAGTCCACCATTTCATCATGTACAGTTCAAATTTACACTGGTTATATATTCTATTTTATTTTCTGTTTATTTTTATTAGTATCTAAGAGTTTGGAATAAACCTGTTTCTCCCGCTTTGAGTTCTATAACGTTCAATTAGATTAATTCCTTCTACATTGCCTGATTACCCTCCAAGGAAAGAAGGGGGTCAGTTCCACAATCCCTCTCCTGGAAAATATTTGCTGACTGTGCAGGGAAAAGTGGGCATTCTCCATCAGTTTAAAAGCATGCTTGTTTATGGTTAATAGCCCTTTTATTCAAGTGAAAAATGTTATGAGAATGAAAGAGCACTGAAATGATCAGTCAACTACAGGTATGAGAAGTAATACATATTCATTTTTATGTTCAGAGAAAGGTTTCCATTGAGGTGCTAAGGGATAGATTTAATAGAATATGCTTTTTGAAGATCATGTTTGCCATGTTTTTTTATAGAAATGTTTAGTTTGCTCATATGGTTTTAAAATGAATAAATCACAGAAAAATGCTTCCCAGTCATTGTAGAAGAGGACAAGTAATTGAGCATGTAATTGGTGGAATGTTCAGTTATTGTAATTGCAGGCAGGAGATCATCACTGTTTTTGTAACCTAAGAGGAACTATGTCACTTTATGGTAAATTGTGTATAGGAGACTGTAAATTCATAGAACAAATGTCTGTTGTCAAAGCCGTATGACCATGCTTAAAATCACCACTACAGTGGATCAAGAGAAGGGTATAAAGTTCCATAGAAATGGCCTTGGTTTCTTGGCAAATGAGTACAAGTTATGAAATGTTTTGCATCCATACAGTGCAGCTGGGGTTTTGCAGGGTAATTTAATTTTTGTTTGAAATAGCAAAATGGACAGCAATTTCTGAACATTCGGCTGGTCAATAATTATTAAAAAATAGTCAAGCTTTACAGTACCATAAGGTAAAACTTCTTCCCAAAACGATATACAAAATGTACTGTGTATGCAACCTTAATTGTTCAATGAAGAAAGCAAGAACACAGCAGGTAATGCAGGAGAAAATGCAAACACCAACTTATTACTGTCTAAACTGAAATTCTATGTATATTTTTATTTGTATACCATAGGTAGGCATCACAGTCTGAACATTTTAACAGTACAATTAGAGTACAGACATAGAAAACACACTTAGCAAAATACAATTGGAGTAAATGTAAGCTATAAAGACACTGGATGAAAAAAGAGCACAGGGATCCCTGCGTTACAGAGCTTAAAATCTAATCTTTTATATGGGAATCATTCAGGACAATATATTTTAGAATAGCTAACTTCACCAAACTGAGATCATTGCTCCACCGCATAGACTGGGATAATATGTCATTAAATAAAAGTACTGAAAGCTATATTAGAGCACTGTTTCATATAGCCACAACCATGTGGCTCAATTCAAAGGTAATAAAGACAGCAAAGAAGAAAAAGAGCATTCAAAAGTTACAAGGAAGAAAAGATGAAAGAGGCATTTAGGACCTATAAAAAGAGCAGCGGTGCTGCAGCACTATCAGACTTGTTGAATCCCAAAACTAGGTACTAATTTTCAAAGAAAGTAACCAACCATAACATTTTATTAAGCATATATCAATAGTAAAAAAAAATGAGGACTGAGTGTGTTTAGCCTTTAAAAATAAATATTATGTTTGCTACAGGAGATTCTTAGAAGGCAAGTATGCTTGGTTCCCTTTTAACTCTGTATATACAGCTGGGCAACCTTTGACTAAATGCCTGCATAACAATACCTTTTCAGAGGTCTTATGTTTTTTCTTGGGTATTCCAAGATATGATAAAAAAAACCTTAGGCAGAATTAACATGTACAATGCCTCTGGCCCTGATGGCATTCAATCTGCTTTATGCTCCAATAATCTGTTGATATTAATATGTCTTTGTGCCTGTTTATCAATCTCACCATCATAACTTTATATTATGGGAAACTATGTATGTATTTTTGTTTGATTTTTATCTGTGAGATTCTATGTAAGAATTCAACCAACCTTCCTTATCTCTACTTGTCAACTCCAAACAACTCCTAGCAATATTTACGACTGCTCCAACACTCTTTCTGTCCAGTCTGTCCTGAATTCATTCAGTTTTGCTGTCTGACTCGATGAAGGGAGTATAGAACTCTCAAAAGCTTGTCTATCTAAATCGAAGAAAATTTGAGTGATGGTGATGGAAGGGGCAATACAAAGTTTTCTATGGGGCCCATATTGGAGTATGTACATCACTGCACTGCTCCATGATGAAGAGTTACTTCTGTGCTTTTGGCAGTAGTAATATGGAAACACTGAGGTGATTGTTAGTTTTTGCTTGAAACAGAAGTTGTGATGTTATGTCAGATACCAGTGAGGTCACTTTTAGGAAAATGTACCTCACCTATACCACTGTGAAATCTATGCCAAAAGTCTGTGATCTCCTCTCTTTCCTGATGTAATAAAAAAATGTGTATGGCTTTCACATCTAGAATGTTAGACCATGTTGATTTAAGGTTTAAGTGGAACAATCTTTCTCATATACAATGTGACACAACAAATATAACTTTTGTCAGGTAAAATACAGGCATGTTTACTGAACCACAAAATGGTACAGAAATTTAGTTGGAAAACTTACAATCAAATCAGTTCTTATATCCACATCAGTGTTGTTTCATTCTTATTCTGGAGGAAGAAATAATATAAAATATAATTTTTCAAGTACCATATTTAATATATCAGATAAAACATAAATCTGAACTTAGCCTTTTTCCTGCACTAACTTGATTTTATAGAACAACTGAAAAAATATTCAGATGTCCTGTTCCGATAGACAAGCCTCTTTTTGGATCCTATACGATACAAAGCTTTGTGAGTTGAAACATTATTTTCCTGTTTTTCAAATATATTTTGCTTCCATCCTAAATATGCTCATATTTGCATGCAAAAGCTACCACAACAATGTAAAATATTATTAAAAATCTAAACTACTAAGTGATGTACACATTCCTCTCTTTTGTCTATATTAATAAATAA
Organism: Pipa carvalhoi; assembly: GCA_021901965.1. Taxonomy (NCBI): domain Eukaryota; kingdom Metazoa; phylum Chordata; class Amphibia; order Anura; family Pipidae; genus Pipa; species Pipa carvalhoi. The sequence continues at coordinate 8,820 of JAKJJM010134806.1, forward strand.
TGAACTTCAAATTCTCAATGGACAATGCATTTCATTCAGGAAAATAGCTAAACTGCAGTAAATCATAAGACCTTCTGCTACACTTCTTTGCCAATTTAAATATCAATTAGAAACTATTAGCAGCAGAGTCTAAGATGTTATCTTTCACTGTGCTTCTAGGGTTCCATGGGAATTTGGTGCACAATAACAACAATCTTTTTTATTTTCAGAAAAATGAATTACCATAACAATTACTACTAAACTAACAGCTGGATCCACACATAGCTCTGTGTGTGTTGATCCACCTCTAACAATTTCCTATGCTTTGCTGTGGCAGGAACAGACAAATGTCTATTCTTCTAATGAAGAATATCTAATTGTCATCTACATGTCTGAACCAGAGATGGTCTAGTTACAGTGCATTTGTAAACAGCAGGACAAGCTGGTCTAATTACTCATTCATTATGATTCAAAGTTTTCAGTAATAATTGATTGTGTGCAATGATGACTGAATGGGTCAGGGATTAATGTCTATCAATGAAATGTTAGCTATTTCTAATGCTAACAAAACATCTACATATATTTTTAAGACTACAAAATGGACCTGTCATTAACTGTGTTGCATATATGGAACTGTTGGGGAAGGCAGTTCACTTATTGACATACAAGTGTCTGAATGCAGAAATGTATACTACTGAAAGCATGAAATAATGCAAGTAGGGCAGTATGGTGGCTCAGTGGTTAACACTGCTGCCTTGCAGTGCTGAGGTTCTGGATTCAATTCCACCATGGACTTCATCTGCATGGAGTTTGTATGTTCTCCCTGCACCTGCGTGGGTTTCCTCCGGGCACTCTGGTTTTCTCCCACAATCCAAAAACATACATCTGTGTGTGTGACTGAAACTAGATTGTAAGCTCCACGGGGCAGGGACTGAAGTGAATGATGAATCTCTGTAAAGCGCTGCATAATATATCAGCGCTGTATAAATACAATACCCAAAAAAAAAATGTAGGTTGCGTAACTTGGGAGTAGACTTTAGTTTTTGAGGTTGTGTATTTGAGTGTGTGGTGATAGTTAATAGCAGCGGTATTAATGCATCAGTATTTATTGATATTGATGTTTTTCGATATCTGTAAATTTTATTCGGTACTACATAAATCGGTCAATATTGAAAATGTGGTGAAAAAAGAAAATAATGGCGAGAATGCAGATAAAGTTTAAAAATGGATCAAATAGCAGTGAAAGGGTCAAAAATGACCTTGATAAATATCTCCCGTAGTCTATGGGGCTTCTTATGGCTTAAGCATAAAATAAGCAGAACAATAGATACACGCAGTGAGATACTGTTTGTAACAAGGTCCACAGTGCATCTAAATAAGTGTCTTTATACAAACTCCAGACTTTTAGCTATTAATCTAGAGAATGGTGCTTTGGCTATCAATTTAATGCATACAATAATGATTCCTTTACTCTGTTAAACTACTCATTAAAAACCCTAATGTTACCAGTTATTAATGGTGTTTCACAACCTATCACTGCCTGAGGGCTGCCAGAATATTATTATTGAAGAGAATAACCTTCCTTCTATCTATTGCTATTGTCTCTGAAATGTCTATGGTCATTTGTTGCAACAGAAACACTGGCAATTTGGTAGATAAGGTTTAACAAGTACATCAAATTCAATGAGAATATTGAATGAGATGAGTTATTGTTATGCGAAGCTATGGCTTATGACAATAATCTGTTGAAATAGTTATCATTTATTTTTAAAGTATAGTAGACCTTAATTCCAATTTCTGCTCCCTTGATCTGAACACACATTTGGACTGAAACTTTAAACATCATTACTCTCTACTTACTCCTTAAAGGAACAGATTAATCATTGCAAGTTTTTTTCTTGTCTGTCACTGTTAAATAAATTCTTTTTGCATGATATAATATTTACTGATTTCAGTCCTTTTCAATTTACAGCCAGTTTATTTCTGGAGTTCATTTTCTCTCTTTCCTACTTCCTCTTCAGCATCTCAGTTTGAAATCTTAAACCAGGGAATTAACTGAAAGACTTGACAATTCTGAATATCAATCAGAAGCTGCAGTTGTGTGATCTCACTCAGCTCCTTTTCTTATTTCCAAATTCCCATGTTCATTGTTTAAGTCGCTCTCCTGAGATTTCAAATATATTAACTGCAGAGGAAGTAGGTGAGAGAGGCTTATGTGAAAAGTTACTGTGCATTTAAAACCACTGAAAATAAGTAAATTATATAAAGGGCAAAAGTAATTTATTTATAAATGGCAATTAGATGGCCAAATAAATTAAAAACTGAACTGTTCAGGTATCAGCCTAGAATCGTGAGATAAAAACTGTGGCTGCAGCTCTCTTCCACCCCCCTGTATTTGACATGTAAAGTGTTATAGTACCCGCCCCCTGGCTCAGTTCACCGAACTGGCCACAAAGTTCATGCATTACATGCTTTATGACAAGTTGTCATATTATATTTTTTAGATCTCAACATATTGATTAAATTGCATGTTTTAATATATTTACCATTTTAAAACATTTTTAATTTACTGTTAGATTGATGCATAGACAAAAAAGAGAGATTCATTTTGTTACAGGAAATGCATAAAAACACAAGGAAAAAAATTACATGGGAGGTGAGAATGACAAAAAAAAATAGTGAAAAAGTCTATGTCTGAATTAGAAAGAAGCCTAAGGGCGGTAAAATGCAACAGTAACATATTTGGAGACACAGTGACATTAGATTAGGTCAAAGAATGACAAAGGTACTCTGTGAAGAGGAAAATGGAACACAGAAATAATGATAACTTGGTCAAAGTGTTTTGAAATTGATTTACTATTTCATCCTGCAAAATATCTGTCATGAAAAGCAAAATTGGTTTGTCAGACTACAGAGTCCATTTTTAAACCAATTGGATCATCTCATTATAACTTCTATTGCTTCTGTAAAAAAAAAACTTTAGACAATAACCCCTTCAGCATAAAGAGCATCTATCTTAACTTCTTAAAACTTTGATTTTCCCTTGGGGGTGTTGACCATTAAGAATCTAAGAATGATCCGAGTACAGTCCTTATTTACCTACAAACTGTAAACTAGCTGACCCGGCTTGACTAAGCACTGTGTCATGTGACCACATCATTTGACCCAGCAATTTATTACTGTAGTGTATGGGTAAATCACAGGGAAAAACTAGGTTTTTCTTC
>JAKJJM010135062.1:0-12547 GCA_021901965.1 Pipa carvalhoi
AGATGAGTCTCCCCAGCGGCTGCTGTATTGAGCAGCCTAATGTAATGAGCGGTGCTCGCATGGAAGCACCGCTCGTTACATTTACTAGAAGAAAAGGGAAACTCTAAATTTTGAATTTTTATTCGAAATTCCGATTGAAAAATCAGAATTCCGAATAAAAATTCGGATTTCCAAAATTGAAAATGTCATTTTTGAAATATTTCTATCGAAAATGGCATTTTTGATTTTAATACATTTCACCCTAATTGTCTTGTAGATGTGTAAACTTGTGACATTTAGCCACTTCTCCAACTTCACTTATTCACCACAGATTATTTTCTGCAATGTGGTGAATTCACACAAAATTGGAGAAGGCAACTGTGTATTTACACATCACTTCACGTCTACTCAACTCTGAATGCTACAACACTTTAGGTATTTATCCTGCATCAGAGTGCAAATTTTCCAAGGCGTACTGGAGTGAATTCTCTGGTTTGATTTTGCCAAGTGAAATGGGCGACCTGGGAGTTTACAGCTGGTTTATTGTTTGGCATAAGGTGACATTTCATATAAAAGCTATAGAAAATAAAATATGGCAGCAAAATGCCAACATGAACTAGGAATGAAAGGGATTTAAAAAACACTTGTATATTAGGCAAATACTCTCCAGTGATAATACTGGTGAACAAAATGGTGACATTACCCTTTCTTCTGATATTTTAAGCCTATTGCTATTGTGTTGTCATTAATATAGAAAGAAATAGATTAGTGGCCCTGTTTCCTCTAAACAGATCCATGTAAATATGACATGACATCACTACAATATGGCTGTTTGGTAGAACAGACAATAAACCAATGCTACTATTTATCAGACTACACCTGACAACACTAATAAAATGACTACGTGACTATTTGTTGCATTGCCGAGATTAGTGAATTAGCAGAATTGAATGTAGCATTATGGTAAAATTGTTGCAAAGTGTCACAAATTCACTTTGGAAGGTGAATTCACTCTCTGATGAATAACCCTCACAGTGTCTGCGCTACAGTTAGGGACAGCATCTAGAGAAATTCTAGGTTTCATCCTTTCCATAAAGGTCAGGCTGATCATAAAACTGCACAAACCTAGTTAAACTGTATCAACTTGTCAACACATAAGCTTTCATATTGTTGTAAAGTCACCACGGACTGATTAGTATCAGCTTGGCTTAGAGGGCAAAAACAATTAAAGCAATTAATTATATTTATATTCATTTATTCCTTTTGGAGAAATACGGACAAAAAGAAAGATCAGTTTACCATCCATTTGTAATAATATCTGTTCCAGGTCTCTGCTTCATATGCCTGGGGAGACCTTTTTACTTGATAGTAGATAATCATTTGCCTGATGTTGTTCCAGGAAATGTTCCACTGTTGAAAGTCTTGCTATTTTCCTGATCCAATCGCCTGACGCATAATAATAAAGTTTTCTGGATTCTTTTGTATGTGGCTGTGCTGGTCATGCCATAGCTGGATTCTAAGCGATGAAGCATTAGCATTTATTTACCTTCGGAAAAAGCTTTAGGGATATTATACAAAAACACAAGTCTATAGTTTTCTAGTTTCTAGATCTTAAACAGTCACTCCCACCTAATGTGCCTTTTTCCTTCTGGAAATCACAGATACTAAAGGAAACATTGTATGAACAGTTCATCCAAGGGAGCTATCCATATCACTTATGTGTCATATGTCCGATTATGGCTAAAAAACTGGGCAGCTTTCCACCACATTAAACTCACCTAGGACATGCCACCATTGACCTCCATTGTAACGGCGAGTTCACCATTTGTACCTTCCAGTAAAGGCAGTTTATCTCTTAAAAGTGCTGAGGTATCTTTGGAGCAGTGCACTCAATTACAACAAAATTAATGGGGAGTTGTTCTAGCCATAACAAAACTCAACAGCCTTAGTTTTGGTTTGATGTGCATATACAGATGCATTGAAAAGTTTTTTTCTTGACAAAGGCCTTAGGGAGAAGGTGAAAGGTGAAGGCGATTTTTTTCATATACGGACTAAAGTTGGTCGTTCTAGATTTTAGCTGTATCATTTTGTTATTAGTCCCATCAGTGCACCAGGTTGCTACACTTTACATTGAAAGATAGTTTGACAAGCTGCATGGGTCTTTCAATAATTTCTCCTTAATGTGGAAAAAGTGGATTCTTATTTAATATCTTACACATACCTTAGAGGCTGCTAGCCCATATAATTGTCAGGGCTGCCAACAGAGGGGGGGACAGTGGGTATTGCTGTGGGGGGCCCTCCAACTAAGCAAACTAGGGGGGCCCAGCCACATATTTATACCCTCCAATGAAACTGATAGGCTACTGGGCACTAAGCAATGTAACTGGACAATTTGCAAGGTAAATGGGGAAGTAAAAATATTAGGGAGCCCCATGAATTCTGATTTTAGCCCTGTATATTGTTACAGTGGTTACATCCTTCTCTGTGGTAATGTGAGCTGCTCGGTTTCAAGCAAATGGTATTTACTTATTTTAATACATTTGAAAATTACTATATATAATGATTACAGTACTGTGCCCCATTTGACCACCAGCTCATTAGAGCACCAAAGGAATGAAGGCAGTCATAGTTGGACTAGTAAAGAAATGAATGAGAGTTAAGAAAAATTTGTTTATTCTGGAAAAATATTAAAATAATTTATCTTTACCTTTAAGAACATCCATAAGCGCGCAAAATGACAGGGGTTATGCTAAAGGTTTCTCATATGAATAGGTCAGCCTGCACAGGAAGATCTGTTTATCTAAATCATTGATTGATTTGCAAGGAGGTCATGCACAACTGAATACACACGCACAATTATTTCGTAGAATGTCCTCTGTTCTGATTTTAACAGTTCAATTTCATTTAGAATCCATTACTACTAGTAATTTGGTTTTCTCCTTTACTGAACAAGTTATAGGTCCAAATCAAATTTATGTGAAAGCTTTTTCTCTTTAATTATCTCTTTTATTTTAGTTATATTGGGCAAATCATGAAATCAGTCCTCTCTCACTCGCAGCTGAACGCAGCACAGAAGCCTTCGCTTTCAGAAACTCCTAACACAGTGAGATATGCATCAACATGGAATCAGTTTTTATTACACTAAAAAAAACAAAACAGGATTATGAGGACTAAAATATTACAAATGCATAAACCACAAAAAGATGGTTTGCAGACACACGGGCCTGTATTGCATATGGGAGATGTTATATTGGCAGATACATTTTAATTCTGGGTTTAAAATAAATGATTCCCAAATGTCATGATAGCAGCAGTTATGCATTTGATTAGTATGAATAAACCGTTATAAATGTACAGTAACAGAAAATAGAAAGGTTTGGAGCTTTTAAACAACCAGAAGTTGTCCCACGAGTGCAGGGTTCCTGTCATTTATTAATCCAGTAATAATCGCAGTTGCTTCACATACAGCCTGCTGTAGCAATGCTGGATCCTGTAAAAAAAAAATGGGGATAAAATGTTATTTGCTCTGTAATCTGACAACTGCTAACTTTTCTGCTTAATTTACTTGTTCACTGCTCTTTAAATTCTGCAAAAAAAAGGCCAGGGACCTTTAGTTTTTGTAAAAAGTACCTTCTAAAAAACAGAAGTCATCAAGAGGCACTTCAGGAGCACAAATAAGAAATAGAAATAGACTGCAATAAATGAAATAAATGCTTACACCTTTAGACACCTACCACTGCCTTAGGTAGGTTTCTCAGTATGATTATTCTGTGTAAATCCTTGGCTACACTATAGGCCTTATTGACTAAATGATGAATAGCTGCGTATAGCTCTGAATTCACATTTGATCGCCACTTCCTCATGTTGGCTCATTGAGCAAACTCTACATTGTGGCGAATACGCCTCTAATTCGGATAACTATGATAGTCATGAGCTTACGGAGCATTTTGCATCATTTTGCATGGGTGTGTACTTCGACTATTGGCAAAGTCTGTCACAGTCACAAATTCGACAAGGTATTTTGCTCCGAATTCACCTGTTTGACTTCTCCACACCAGAGTGGCAAATTGGGAGATTGATGGCAGGGCTCCGGTGTGGTGTAAGGGGTCTATTTCTTCAAAACGGACAATGGTGACATTGACTAAATTATTCTACTATTTAGGTGACATAGAAATAGATGTATTATTCACTTATATATAGTTAGAGAGATATGGTGAAGATGACATCACTACGCGTTACTGGAGGAATTCACATCACTCTGCATGCACCCTACTTCTATTCAACTGACTTCGCCACACTACACGTGCGACTGCGTCCGTAGCAGTCTGCTTCTTTGACAAATCTATCCACAGCTTCATCAATAAAGAGAAGTGAATTCACAACTATTTTGCGACTCGAATGGTATCAAGGTGAATTCATCCTTTAGTCAATAAGGCCCTATATAGTTGCATCAGATTCCAGTCTGGCCCAATAATTAAGAAACAGACATTTGGGATCTTTTTTAGCAAGCAGAACATTCTTGTACAGTATAGCTTACAATAATAAAAGAGGCCCAGCATGCCCATCATGGGTAATACATTGGCTCAGATTCCTGGGTGCCCAACTAGATCTGTGTAAGATAAAAGTGAAGTATAGGGCTACAAACCTTATGGCCAAGCGAGAATGGATTAACCTTTTTATTGATCCCACAGAGTCTGAAAACAAACCAACACTTTGGAGGCCAAATTGATAAAGAGATGGCATGCCTCCATAAAATTTTGATTTGTTTCCTCATTTGGTAGTTTCAATAAATAGCAGAAAGTAGACCTAAAAAAATAATTTAGTGCAATTTGTTTAGCTTTTGCTATAAAGTTTACCAACATCTCAAAGTTATTACGTATTATTATATAGACAGTGAGGAGCTTATTCATCAGTGTGACAATTTGACTGCCAAAACTGAATTCTCATGACTTTGGGTAGCTACGCTCCGATTCTCTACTACTTATTCACTAAATAGAGGATTTCCATAGTGAAGACAGACGGACAGTAGGAACCATGCCATCGACCCACTAATTTACCAATTCAATCTGGCGAAGTAAAACTGGCGAATGCGAGATAATACGCCTTGCCAAATTTGCTGCTGTGACAGACTGATGCTTGATGAATAGTTGAATTACCTGTGTGCGCTCACGTAAAGTGGAGCACCTGAGGGAGGACACACCCCCTGAAACGTTGTGCACTGTTTGAAGATCCTGCTGCAATAAACTGCACTTAACACGACAGCCTGGACTGACCATGTTACTTTATACTGATGGGAAAGTGCTCCATAAGTCTGAGACTGTGGTAAACTGTCAAATTCATTCAAATTCACCACATCGCAGAGTTTGCTGAATACCCAAATATGGGGAAATGTGAATACATGTTATGGATTCACATCATATAAAAACTGATGACTCTTGCCCATAAACCACCAGGCCTAGTTTACACTATTAATCTGAATAAATAATCTAATGACTATGTCCATTAGTTACAGTACCCCAGCAGCCTATATTTATTTAATTCTAACCCATACAGTATGTACTTCCCATACGTAGTAAAGGCACAAACAAAACATCGTGGGAATACTTTACAAATTTCGCTCATTAGCAAGAAACAAAATCCTCCCTGCTCATACCAGTACTAGCATTTGGGTTTTCCTGTGAATAAGGACCCATTCCTGTCTTTGTATATCATTTTCTTAATCTACTTTTACAGTGCTATTTAGGTGATAAATGAACTGCATTATTTACAGTGCTTAGTACAATTAATCACTTAAATTTGCTGTTGCACAAGTAACCTTTTTGTTTATTTCAAAATGACAAAATGGCAACAAACACAAAAAAATATCTACTGCCACACATAGGGAAGAGATGCGTAGAGAATGGCAATAGATTGTAAGCTCTACAGGGCAGAGACCTCCAACCTCTTGTGTCAACCACAACCTGGCACTCAGGGCGAAATTTATTAAGAGCGCAAAGACTCGATTGAGTCTTTGCGGTCTTAATCGGGCGAGAATTCGCGGCCGAGAATTCTCGCTTCTCGGCTGAGAATTCTTGCGACAGTACTTGGCGGGGATCTCGATCCGCAATTGAGATCTTTCGCCCAAAAGTAGCCATAAGTCCTATGGCTACTTTTGCGATCTTAATAAATTTTGCCCTTAAAGTGTTGTATCCTTGTGATATTATACTTGTATTGTGTAATGCACTTTTCCCATGTCTGTATTACATTTGTATTGCTGTATTGTACAGCACTGCATAAATTTTGTGGCGCTTTATAAATAAAATTATACATACATACAGTAAAGGGCACAAGAGAACACTTTGTAATGTGCTGCATTAAATGAATAGGAATTATTATACACTGTAGTAGCAAACATAACAGCATGGTGTGCAGTGTGATGTAAAGAGAGAGACATTTGTAATACATTTCTGTCCCAAGCACTAAAATGTCCTGTACAATTCTGCACTGACTATCTGGGCATTTTAAAATGGTTCTGACACTTTTATAAATACAGGGGCAGGGGCACCAAAGGGCAGTTCAGTGGGGGCTTTACTTTGTCTATTGAGACAGAGAGAAGGTATGAACGCACACCAAATGATGTCTAATTAGGCTGTGGTGCTAGCTTTCATGTGAGCCAGGCTGTAGCTCCCAGAATCAAACAATACAAGGATAGAAGAGCAGAAGCTGCACACACGTAGAGACTGATATATAACCAAATATTTTACTGACCAGTGATAAGCAGTGACAAAACAACATTTAGGGGGACAATTGCCTCCTTTATTCAGGTACATTGTCTATGGCAACTGATGGATTTAGTTCAGTACTGAACAAGTACTGGAAGACTATGGTGTACTACAGAGATACCAGAAATTCACCCATGGATAAGGGAAATTGGTACAATATAGTATTGATGGGGGAATGGTGTAGAGCAGTTAAAGGTAACCTATGACACACGTGTCAGAGGAGACACGGCAAGACGTTTTTGCTGACATGCGTCATGGCACCATTTGTGCCGCGCTCTCGGGGGATCCCATAGCAAATCCGAGACCACGACAATTTTCCAATGTAAAGTCGCGACTGCGACAGTAGCAATCTATTGTGACTAATTAGCTGATGAATTTTGACACACCGAGCTCAAAAGGTTGGCTATCACTGGTGTAGGGGAAGAGTTCTAATTCCTACGCAATTCACCCAACATGTATGTCTAAAGCTGAAAGTTTGCTTTTTAACTTCCTGGTCATTTTCCCATTCTGAATTTAATAGAGGTGAGAATCTAAATACGCAAGGGCTGCACTGTACACAAAATACAGAAAGGAATTAATACTATTAACATACTGAAAAGGTATTAGAACGTTATGTTCATGAAAAAAGCAATAAATGCCATTAATAAGAATTCATGCATTTAGTCAGGCTCAATGGCATAAAAAATGTCCTATGGAGCAATCACCATATGTAGTTTGATGGAATTTTTCAAACTGCATTCATAATTTATTAGTTCTAAAGCCATACATAACTATGTATGACTGGCTGCCAGAAAAAAGATTATGAACAGCTTCTTACAATAAATAGTTTACCCACTGCCTCACATTGCTATATTAAACATTTACACACAAATAGAACTCTAAAGAGAAAGCAGTTTAAAAACAGACTGCCATTGTGATTTCACATTCAGCCGTCAACAATTATCCCACATTACTGACCACCCACGATCTAGCACAAGTAATTCAGCAGAAAGACATGCAAGTTTATAATCATATGAGGCATAAAGATTATGTAAGCTTATTCTTACCGTCGGTAAAGACCTTTATCAAAATAAACCGACCTTGAAAGTAGGACTGTGTAAAAGCTTGAGTTCACCAAATGACTTCAAGATCCCCAAAATATATATTTGATGCTCGGCATTTTGTACACGCTTCCACTGCCCTAGTCAATAACAATACCCAGAAATGAAGTTGTACATTTCTTTTCTTTTTCCTACAAGCGCTGAAATAATATTGATAATTGGAGCCGCAATTTGTAAATTAGGCCAAAGGTCGCTCATCCTTGAATTAAAGCACCATTTTAGGCATTAAAACACCAAAGAATTTTAAAAAGATCACTTCATAATGGGAACCAAAAACCCTGTACTTTAAATATTTTTCACACCTCAATAAAGATTAAGGGGGTTATTCTCTAAAGTCTGAATTTTCGTGTAAAAGTGCGAATTCGCCAGCTAAAGACAGTCGCAATAGACTGCTACTGACGCAGTCATAACTTTGTAATGAGAATATTGTCGCAGTTGTGACTTTACAAAGGAAATGCTGTCAAAGCTGGAACTTTAAAAATTGTCGCGTTCGCGACTTTATAATGGGAGAATTGTCGCAGTCGCAGATTTGCTATGGGAATCCACTGTTTGCGAATTTAACAGTCGAATTCTCAGTTTAAAGAACAACCCCCTGAATCATTAATGTGCTCTTGACCAATCATGGCCGAAGAGATGAACAATTTATATGAAAATGGAATACTTTAAATTTTACATTTTTGGTTTATATATATTTAATGTAAAAGATAGCGAATTATACATTTTAAGTGATATTCAACCTATGACATTCAGTAGTTAAACTACAGCTCCCTGCGTGCTCTGAAATCCCTTCACTTGTAAAGCAACCACCTGGGGGAATACTGGTTGAAAAACCTGCTTTTTTATGGAAATTCATTTTAACGTACCCAAAACTGAAGGGGTTGGTCATCAAACCCAAACAGTAACATAAAGAAAGGTCTAAATTTGCACTCATTTTGCACTTCCCCAACTCCGCTTATTGATCACATACTGTTATTTTCTACATTGTGATGAATTTGAAAACTGTTACTATTAGAGGTTTTATTGATATTCTTAAAACTCTTACTAGCAGGATATACAACAACAAACACATATTCCATATTAAAACCAAGATTATTCCCATATATTCTTTATTTCTCCAGTTCTACTCAACTTATTTTATAATCAGAAGAGCTCTTTGATATGCACTTCAAGTGGGACAAGGGACCAAGCTAATACAATATGACTTCCATCAAATGTAATTACAGTATACCACTTGATATGAAGGATAAGGCTCCATTGATGGATTCTGCGTCCTTTTTGTAACTCAAGTTATAAAAGTGCATGCATATGGTCAGTTCAAACCAGCCGCGCTGTTTTGCATTTGCTGTGTGATCACTTGCCTGGCAAAGCATAAAGAGTTTCTGCAATTTGTGCTGTATGGGGCTGTGCACAGGTAGTTCAGGCATCATATATGAACATTGCTTGTGTTGCACTTCTGGTGTTCAGCTTACCATTGCTTGTGTGTGCACAAACCATTTCAGCACAGTCTGAAGTGTTCTAGAGATGTAGCTGCGTGACTGCATGACTAGAACTGCACTGAAAACCACCCATATTCATACAGAGTTACAAACATTTTCTTTTATTATGGAGATAAAACATCTTAAATATTTCCAAAATCTCTGAGGGTGGGGCCAAGCTGTATTTTTCTTAATCAATTAATTATTAACACAGCGTACAAAAGTTGATGAGATTAGCTACTGTTTAGGGACTCAGGGTAAGGCAACATCTGGCATTTTGTCATAGTACAGTTGCCTGGAAAACCACAAAAATTTGCAGCTGTATTGAGACAAAATGCACACCACAGACTTCAATGTATTACTGCGGGCAACATCTTTGCATATGTTTGTAAGCCGCACACTATGGCAAATGAATATGGATGTATTTTGCATTGGATTATTATATTTTCAACTGCACCATGACGTAACTCCAGATGTAGCTCTAGACTTAGGGGGTCATTCCGGAAACCCTGAATTTTCCGTCCCGAATTTACTGGTAGCAAACTCCCATAATAAAGTCGTAACCACTCAGGGGCAGATCTACCGGGGTGGCAACGGCCACCCTAAAAGGAAGCCTTGCCACCCCAGTTGCCTCCGCTAGCACCCCCCCGGAGGGCGCCGAGCAGGGAGGAGGGCGGCAGGACCAGCCTCCGCTAGCACCAATCCCCCCACCCCCTCGACCAACACCCCCCCCCGGGTAAAAATCCCTGCCACCCTCTTGCCACCCCATAAATAATTTTCTAGATCCTCCCCTGTAACCGCTATCTTACAGTGGAGTAAATTAAAATGGCGTAGCCAGCACCAGTGTTTGCTAAAGGCACCATTAGGTTCTAGTGCATCTGGGGAAGCATTTTGTGCATCAAGTCTTGAGTGTAGGCATTTTTTTTTAACACATGCTTTGCCAGAGTCTAATATTGTTAATATAGGTGCAATAACACATGACAGCATTCTAGTACTGACCTACATTGTTAAACTCATGATTCATGGGTTTAGAGGGAAGATGTACTAAAGCACATCCACCCTTGTGCCTCATTTTCCTTTAGCCCACTTGGGATACTTATTTACCCAAAAAGGGTTTATGGATAATTTAACTAATACATGGATTTCTAAAGAAAACACATTTTCCATGTCTGTGTGACATTAATGCCCAATACAGGGAAGCACCAACAGATTTGATTGGTCACTAGCTATGGAAGTTTTAGATGTTTGATGCTGGATGGGAGTTTTCAAAACCAATCTGTTTTAAAAATGCAGATTTTAGGATTGTTATAGCCTTTTAAGTAGATTAGGAGGACTCAAACAGGATCAATTATAAGGGGTTGTCCATCTTTGAATTCATTCAAACCATTAATAAGAAAGATGTTTAACACAGCAATATGTAGACATTTTAAAATATACATGGAATCACACTTTAGGATTAGGACAAGAGGCAATGTGCCCTGCAGCAATAAAAATGCTATTCACTATGTAAGCAATACATTATGATATTCTCTGCCAGGAAAGGACGTGATCGCAGATCCCAAACACCTTGAAGAAAGAGTTTATTGGATAAAATCCAGGGTTGACATTATTGACATGTTTAATATATTTTATTTGGGAGATTTTTACTGTTTATTGTAAGTCAGGAATAAACTCGTTTCCACTTGACAACGTTTACAAAAGCACCAGATGTATGATTAAATATGATTTATTGTTATTTTTTTCCCTTTGTGTGAGTCAGCAATGCTAAATGGTATGACTTAAAAATATAACATCTTCATTTAAAACACAATCATTTAACTATGTAACTATTCAAACACTACAAATGATATCCCCAATAAGAAAGCTAAACAATGATGGAAAGGTGTGGCAATTCCCAGCTAGGTTAATCAACAAAAGTGGTCCCAAATAATACACAGTCCTCCTGTAATAGTAACAAGATGTTTGGTAACTATTATGGAATTCATAAAATGGGGAAATCTCCCTCGTGGTCTAGTAATCCATAGCAACCAATTATAACTGTTAGCATTTTCTGGTACAGGGAAACTAGAATTCTGAAATTCGAATTGGTTGCTATGTGTTACTATATCTTAGTAAACGATTACCCCATTGATGAATAACCCGATATGTATTTAATATTTTTTTTAAAATGCCTACCAATATAACAGTATTATAAAGTTCTCGATTCTAAGAGCTTTTAAAGGTCGCCTGTTAATCTAAGGGTGATAGGTAGAAAGATAGCTTACTCGATTTGTCACAATGCCACAGAAAGCAAATGTGTTTAACTTAATGCACTAAACATGAAATCAACCGTATATAAATATTTTTTATTAACCACTGCAACAGTCAAAAGCACTACTTACCAGCCCACAAGAAGTCATTATTACAACATATATGATATTAACAAAAAGTAGCTGTGAAGCACATATAGGAAATATATACCTAACAGTATATGTTTCTATGGAAGATATGTTTCTCCCAATGCAATACCGGGAGTGTAAAAAGTTAACATGATCCATGATTATATTGCTGATGGTATGTAATGTTTTTGAATAGATGTAATGTAGTGGTATATTGGGTATCAGGTTGACTGGTGCTACTTATTCTCCTACAGAAGAGGCCGACTCAGAGGTACTCTGAACTCAAATGGAGAACCTCCTTAATAGGTAAGGACACAGTACTGGGTTAAAGACATGTATAAGCATTTTTAGTTTAAGATATCTGGTCATAGAAGGTATATTGTTGTGATGGCAGTCATGGACTTTTTGATTGGACTTTTATTGATAAAGTTAGGGACTTTCAGGACTCTAATTAATATCAGTTAATCAAGTCAGATTCAAAGTGCATGACCACAAGTTACTCAATTTTCCAGTAATGAGAGATACGTGCTTGTCTGTTGAAATATTAGCCCTAGCTTAATGCCCATATATGGAACCATGTATAACTGTTATGCCTTGCATGATATAGCAAATATAATGCAATACAATCACAAGATGCGCTTAACAATAATTGGATGAAACTTTACAAGTGTTTAATGATGATTGGATAATGATTTGAGTTGCTGGGACAAGCCAGTTGTCACGTACCCATCTGGACATTGTCCAAAGGGCGCTGGCAGTTCCCCTTGGTAAAAGGTATAAAAACTGAGGGTCCGGGACCCAATAAAGGAGAAGTTACTTGCAGAGAACCCTGTGTGTGTTTGTCTCTCATTTAC